>JAOPJW010010025.1:74397735-74409117 GCA_027122535.1 Octopus maya | reverse complement strand
TGCGCTCGGTAGTGAAGTGAAAGCACGTTATAAAAATAAAACTAATGAACAATAATAATAATAATAATAATAATAATAATAATGGTTTTAGATTTTGGTACAAGGTCATCAATTTTGGAGATGGGTAAGTTTCCAGTGTTCAACTGATACTTATTTTATCGACACCAAAAGAATGAAAGGCAAAGTTGACCTCAGCAGTATTTGAACTCAGAATATAAAGACAGGCAAAATGCAGCTAACCATTTTGCCCCATGTATGAATGATTCTGCCTGCTTGCCACCTTAGTAATAATGGTTTCAAATTCTGGCACAAGGCCAGCAAGTTTGTGGTAGGAGGTACTTATTTCATCAACCTGGAAAGGTAAAGTCAACGAATGGTAGAACTGAACTCAGAATGTAAAGATGAAGCATTTTACCCAGCATACTAATAATTCTGCCAGCTCATCACTTTACTACTACTACTACTACTACTAATAATAATAATAATAATAATAATGAGGCCTGAAATTTTGGGGGTGGGGTTTTTTAATACTTCCCAACAAAGCATTTGCTTAGTAATTGAGGTAGTTTCAAAAGGGTCCACTATAAAGCAGTATCAATGTATCAATTAGATAATAGACATATAGACTCACCAACTACATGTATACAGTGATACTAAGCCTGAAACCACCTAATCTGGAAGTTAATTTCTCAACCACACAGCCAAGCCCATACCCATATATAGACAGATTGAAATACATTCATACATTTACACTCAGACAGATGCTAGACTTGTTTCTTAAAAAGAAATCTACAAGTCCATCTAGGAGCACTTGTGAATTGGCGGTCATGTCTACAAGTGATGGTGTGCAGAAGTCTAGTGTGAGTGAAAGTGATTCAGAATACGATAATAATAATATTTTTTATTATAAATGACTTTGACATTCTTTTTACTTTATATAAAATACATTCTACTGTTGTTTTATTGTCATTTATTTATGAGTATTAAAAATTTTATAGGTAAAATATTTTACTGGGATCGAATTATGATTTATAATATTGCTACTATGGGAAATTATTGTTCTACTTTATGAGTGGTCTCTGGGAGTAAATTAACTCGTATATCGAGGCATTACAGTATATATGACAGTCTGCTTTCAGTTTCCCTCAACCAACTCCACTCTTAAGGCTTTGGTTAGCCTGGGGCTATAATAGAACATACTAGCCCAAGATGCCATGCAGTGAGACTGAACCTGGAATCATGTGGTTGGGAAGCAAACTTCTTACCACACAGCTACATGAGGAAAAGAATTTGTTGGTAGTCCTTGTATAAAGAACTGCTGATAAAGTTTCTTTTAAATTTGTAGGAAAGACAGCATAGGTTTGAAAAGAGGAGAAATAGGTGTAATGAGTAAGTTTATCTGGAAGTGGAGAATAAATGCAGTAAGATCAAAATAATAGTTAGTATAGTAACTGCAGAAGAAAAGAGAGGATACAGATTCATCACCATTTAACGTCCATTTTCCATGCTGGTATGGGTTGGATGGCTTGACAGGAGCTGGTCAGCCAGAGAGGTGCACCAGACTCTAATTGTCTGTTTTGACATGATTTCTATGGCTGGATGCCCTTCTTATTGCCAATCACTTTACAGAGTGTACTGGGTACTTTTAATGCAGTATGAGCACAAGTGCTTTATACATGGCATTAGCACAGGATCTTTTTATGTTACACTGGCATGTTGAGAAAACTAGTTACAAAATATTCTATTTGTTTTTCTGCAAAAACATCACAATAGAAAACAAATGCTGTATTTTTAGATCATAAACTGGCCCAACTATCAGCAAAGCATTTCAAGCTTCAAGATTGTGTGACTAGAAAAAAAGAAAAAAAAAAAAAGGGAAGAAATTAAAAGCAAAAGAAAAAATAAATTGAAACTTACAGGAAATTTGAATCCATCAAAATTCTTCAAATATTACTTATAAACCTAGAAAAAATACAAAAAAATAATAAAGTAAAATGTAGAATATAAATTCGAATGAAAACCAAAAATGAATGAAAACATTTCAAATAAAGGTAAAAGGAGAATGAAAAATTCAGATACAGGCATGGTTGCATGGTAAAGAAGCACACTTTGCAATCATGTGGTTTCATGTTCGGTCTTACAGCACAGATCAGTATCTTCTGCTGTAGCCCTGGGCCAACCAATATTTCATGAGTGAATTTAGTGGATGGAATCTGTGTGGTGGAAGTCCATTGTATGTACGTGTGTGTGTGTGTGTTTGTCCCTACTCTACTCCAAACCAATGTTAAGTTTGTTTATGTATCCAAAACTTAGAGATTTGGCAAAAGAAACCAATACAATAAGTACTAAGCTTAAAAATAAATACTGGTGTCAATTTGCTCAACTAAACCCTTCCAGGTGGTGCCCCAGCATGGCTATAGCCTTGTCACTGAAACAAGTAAAAAGATAAAAATGTAAGGTACAGGGTTGCTTTAGCATTTATACAGTACTGAACCATAACTAAATTCTAAGTCTTGAAATATGTACCACGGAGGTAAATTTACCTCTGAGCCAGATATAAATTACTAGATGTAGCTGACAGTTTCTTTATTATACACTGATATATTCAGACATGTGTTCTCATATTACAGTAATAATGTTTAGCCATTGTAACCCTTTCCATCTTTCTTCAGTAACATTCTAGGAATTTCAAACTGAATACAATATTTTCCACTAAACTAGGCACAGGTATGGCTGTGTGGTAAGTAGCTTGCTTCTCAGGTTCAGTCCCACTGTGTGGCAGCTTGGGCAAGTATCTTTTACTATAGCCTTGGGCTGACCAAAAATTTGTGAGTGGATTTGGTAGGTGGAAACTGAAAGAATCCTGTTGTATGTATATATATATATATATATGTAACCAACAACAGTGTCACATAACCAGCCCCAGCCCACTCAAATGTACCTCGGATCGTAGGGCAACATGCTGTGTTTGACGAGACCTATTGAGTCAAGTACATCAAAATCAAATGGAAATTGTAGTTGTAATCCCCATGCCGGTGGCATGTAATAAGCACCATCCAAATGTGGCCGATGCTTGTGCCACTTTGACTGGCTTCCGTGCCGGTGGCATGTAAAAAGCACCAACTGATCCTGGTCGTTGCTAGCCTCCTCTGGCTCCTGTGCTGGTGGCACATAAAAAGCACCCACTACACACTTGGAGTGGTTGGTATTAGGAACGGCATCCAGCTGTAGAAACACTGTCAGATCAGACTGGAGCCTGGTGCAGCCTCCTGGCTTCCCAGACCCCAGTTGAACCGTCCAACCCATGCCAGCATGGAAAACAGACATTAAATGATGATGATAATGATGATTTTGTGTGTATCTTTGTGTCTGTGTTTGTCCTCCACCCCTGCTTGACAACTGATGTTGGTGTTTAGATCCCCATACCTTAGTGGTTCAGCAAAAGAGATTGGTAGAATATTAGGCTTACAAAGAATAAGTCCTGGGGTTCCATTTGTTCGACTAAAAACCCTTTAAGGTGATGTTCCAGTATGGCCACAGTCAAATGACTGAAACAAGTGAAAGAATAAAAGAACGCTAGTCATATTTTGCAGATCAAAATTTATAGTCAAAAATGATAAGTTGACCAAGGTGATCTTGGAAGGCCAAAACTTCTGTGTGAAGTACAGCAGGATTTGGAAAAGTAGTGATGATATTTGAATGTTTAAACTACATGTTTATATTATTATATAGTATATTGACTCGTGTGCTAGAAAACACAGTATTTTGTTTTACTAAGGGTTGAAATAGCACTGTTGTATGCAATTTTATTGTTATTAATTAAATGTAAAACAATGTTTATAAAACAGAATTTTAAAATTTCCTTTTTGTTGCCTTTCATAAAAGAAGTGCAAACTCAAATTATAAACTGAACAAAATAGAATTGGGATGAATTTATTTTCTTTTCCTAAAGTTGTCAGAAAGTGAACAGATGGAAAAAGATTTGAGCTCTTAGTTCTCTGAGCAGCCTACAGTATCAAGTCTGTGACTGAAACCATACATCAATCATGCAGTTTGACTTACAGATTATTTAGCAGCAGAAACATCCACTACTACATCACTGATGAATAACTAATGAATAAACTTCTACACTGTTGCTTGACCTGCTGGGTATAGCAATTAAATTTTGCTCAAATCACAACACTACCATCATATAAAAATGGATAGACACTTTAAAAAAAACGGGATAGACATGGCTAGGATACCTTTGATCAAAGGTATGCTTCATCAGGCTGACCTTGGTTTATGCAGATCATTGATGCACGATATTTTTAACCCATTTACTATGGAAATCAGATATATCCACTCAAAATTTCATTACCTTTAACTGCAGAAAGCAGTTTTACATATTAACTTATCTTTTACTGAGGAATGTCATGTTTTAATCTATTTTTGTAGAGATATGTCAGCTTTATTGAAGCAATGTGATTTGCAGAAAATACCAATTATACTTTTCGGTAGACATTTAACATCATTATTGGAATGACCACGAAATTTAATTTTACAGTTAAAGGGTTAGATGTGATAATCAGGGATGTCAAATTGGTAGAGTAAGTCATTGTTGTAGTGAAAATGGTACACTCCTTCCCATGTGACAAAGTGGTATGAGCAGCCACTATAAAGTCAGACAGTTAGTTGTTGTAGGGAGTCAATAGTAGTAGAGTCAGTGTCAGTTATGTGATATATACAAGTTTGAGTTACCAGCAACGTAGATGTTTCCAGTCATTGTCTTGTGGAGCTATCAACGAAAGCATAATAGACGAATCAATGGTGATAAGACATGAAATACTACCACAACATAATAGTGGGTACAAGAATATTACAGTGCTGATGACAGGATATAAACAATTCATGTGGACAACGTTGAAAACAAAATTCTTTTCACAAGAAAATAAACATTGTATGTGAACGATGTGGAGAAATTAAAAACTCGACAGAGGAGTAACAAACATTTTTGATTTTATGAAAAATCCATAAAATTATGGAAAACATATTAGAGGGTTTAATTGACTTGCAAAAACAGCAACAACTCAGTGAACAACAAATGCTACAACTAATAAAGTTGATAACAAAACCGGAAAATACGTCTTTACCAGACCATGTAGCAAATTCAATAAATGAATTTAAATATTACTCAGAAGAAGGAATCACTTTCAAGGTATATTACCAAAGATTTGAAAAAATTTTCGAAAAAGAATGCCAAGACTGGACGGACGAAATGAAAACGCATTAAATTCTGTGGAAACTGGTGATGATAGTGCATGAGAAACGCTATAACTTTATATTGCCCCAAAAAGTTTCTGCCATAAATTTCAGACACAACTGACATTTTATGTAGGATGTTTAGTGACAAAAAACATCATTGTTCAACATATGCTGGAAGTATTTGAACACTCCGAAAAGCAATGATGAAGACTTTAACCACATATGCGGGTAGAATGAAAAGAGAGTGCAAGAAATTTAAACTGGATAAACTAACTCTAGACTCATTCAAGTGCCTGATTTTTGCTCAGGGATTTACTGCTAAAAGGGATGCAGAAGTAAGAATGAAAATTCTTGCAAAGCTGGAAACAAACCTGGATATAACTCTCCAGAAACTGTCAGAAGAGTACGATATGATATTAAAAGTAAGGCGAACTCCAATGCAGAAATTGCTTACAGATAAAACCAGTGCGAAAATGTCAGAAGATGGATAAAGTGTTTCACAAAAAACATGATACATATTAAGAGATAAACTCATGTATGACATGTGGTGGGTAGGCACCTGAGAAAAGAGTGTCCATTCAAAAAAGCAAAGTGTTTTCATTGTGGTAACACAGGACACATTAAATCACACTGCAGAACTAAGACGATGAAAAATTGGACCAGACAAGAAAACATAAATAGTTTGTCATCAGAGAAAAATGTTTGTACAATGAACAGAAAATTCTTCAAGATAAGAATCGAAACCACTAATGCCAAAATGCAATTAGACATGGGTAGTGACATCGCTATCATAAATAAAGAAACATGATAACAAATCAGTAAGCCAAAATTATTTAAATCAAATTAAGTAGTATATGGTGTTACAGGAAAGAAATTATATTTCATTGGCGAATGTATTTGCAATGTAACTTTTTAAGGTAAAACAAGGACAATCATTTATGTGTTGAAAAAAATCACTAAACCTATTTGGCACAGAATGCATGGAGTTATTTAAAATGTGGGATACCCCCATTAATGTTCTCTGTGAAAATGTAGTCAGCACAGTTAAAAGTTCAAATGTCAAATAACTGAGACAAAATAATTTGAAGAATTCAGTTTTATATTTAAGAGATGAGAAATTATGTACATTATTTACATTCGATGAATATTTGTCCTCATTTTTACATTTGATGGATATTTGTCCTCAACCACTAAGCCATATGCTCACAGGCATATGGCGTAGTGATTAAGAGCACGGGCTACTAATGCCAAGATTCTGAGTTTGATTCCAAGCAGTGACCTGAACAATAATAATAATAGTAGTAACATCGAAAAATACCTTAAGAATGAGAACCCAGGTTCAAAATTTCTCCTAAGACACCTGATGAAGGCTTTAGGGTATATCAGCCGAAACGTGTTAACAAGAAACAAGAGGAGGACAAATATCCATCAAATGTAAATAATGTAAAAAATTAAAGAATTGTTTCCAAATGTCTTTTTGGAAGGATTAGGCTGTTGCACTAAAACAAAAACGAGGATTGCAGTAAAAGAAGAAGCAGCACCTTTTTTTAAGCCTGAACAGAATGTACCATTTGTGGCATTGGACCAGATCAATAAAGAGCTAGAATGACAAGAAAGTTTAGCTATAATTGAAAAAGTCGACAATTCAGACTGAGCAGCTCGAACAGTTTATGTATGGAAAAAGTAATAAACTAAGAGTGTGTGCAGACTTTTCAACTGGATTTACTGACTTTACTCGAACACAACTATCCATTACCAAACCCAGAAGTTTTCTCAAAACTAAATGGAGAAAAAATTTTCTTAAAGTTAGACTGCTCATAGGCCTATCTACAGATACAGGTAGAGGAAGATTGCACACACCTTTTAATAATCAACACACACTGTGGATTGATTAAATTCAAGCAGCTTCCTTTTGCTGTAAAAGTGGCACCTGCCATATTCCAACAAGTGATGGATGTAATGTTAAATGATTGCAACTTCACTATCGCTTTATCTCGATGATATTTTGATAAAGAGTGAGTCAGTGGAGCAACACTTTGAACATATTAAAAAGGTATTGTGAAAAATAGAAGTGCGAATTTTTGATGAAAAGAGTCAAATATTTTGGTCAATAATTGACATCAAGGGTGACAGCAATACGAAATATGCCTCCCCCAACAAATGCCAAATTGTTACAAGCATTCTTAGGCTTGGTAAACTACTATCAAGTATATATCCTGAACATACATAAATGAACATCACTAAATGAGCTGTTAAAAAAGGATGCCAAATGGTTTGGGCCAGAAAAATGCCAGAAGGTGTTTGAAGTACTAAAAAGCATGTTAACACCAAACTTGTCGGTTACACACTTCCATCTGAAGTTGGAAACGATACTGGAAACAGATGATAGTGCCGACTCCTACACAAATGTGAAGATGGCAGTCAAAAGGCCATAGCTCACATGTCATGATGCTATTGCCAGCAGAAAAAAATTATAGCCAAATTGAAAAAGAGGCATTGGTGATTATATTTGGCATAAAAAAAGTTCCACAGTTTTATACATGGTAGACGGTTTAGACTACAAACAGACCATTGCCTGTTGCTAATGATTTATGGATTCAAGAAAGGAATCCCAATATATACAGCAAACAAGTTGTAGCAATGGGGCATCATACTACTAAACTACGACTATGCAATGGTATATTTACGTTCGGAAAAGCTAGGACATGCTGACGGCCTATCCAGGTTAATACCCAGATATGGTGAACCATTCAAGGACACAATAATAGAAGCCCTAAGAGCTGAAGGGGAAATAAAACACAATGTGGAACATTGTACAAGTTACCAATAACTTTGGAGGAAATAAAGCAACACATGTCAAAAGACAAGTTCATTAACAAAATTAAAAAAAAAAAGGTTTGTAACAAAAAAACAAGAAAATATAAACAAATATTCAACAAGTGATGGTTTACTGATGTATGGCCAAAGGGTAGTGATACCTGAGACTCCACAAAAAAGAATGTTGAGAGAATTCCATATCGGATATCTGGGGATTGCAAGGATGAAAGCGCTTATGTGCAGTTATGTGTATTGGCCGAAGATGGACAAGGAAGTTGAAAATGTAGTAAAAGGCTGCAGAGGATGTGGTCTGGCAGCGAAATTGCCTACTAAAAAAATGGGAGCCTTGGCCAGAAGTAAAAAGTCCATGGTCAAGACTACATATTGGTTTTGTGGGTCCATTAAATGGTTATTACTACTTAGTAGTAGATGACAGTTTTAGAAAATGACTGGAAATTGTTAAGCGCAAAAGACCAACTGCTTCAATTGTAATAAATTGCTTGCACCAGTTATTCACAAGATTTGACATCCCAGACATGATTGTATCTGATAATGGAACACAATTTGTATCCAGTGAATTCAGAAAATTCTGCAAAATGTTCACAGTAGAACATAAAACGATAGTGACTTACCATCCAAGATCAAATGGACAAGCAGAGCGTTTTGTGGACATTTTAAAAAGAGCTTTGAGAAAAGTAAACAAAGAAACCACAGACGAAGTTGCTTTGCAGCAATTCCTAAGGGTATACAGGGTGACACAGAATCCCAATACACCAGCAGGAAGCTCACCAGCTGAACTGATGTTCATAAGGAAGGTGAAATCAGTTTTTGATAAACTGTTACCTGGCGAGGAAAGGAAAAGTACCAGGAAAGACAACCTAAAATTTTTCAAAATGGTGATAAGGTGTACATGAGGTTGTGTAAAAATGGAAAACAATACTGAGAAGAAGGCAAAATTATGAAGTGCAGAGGGAAAATGATGTACGGAATTAAAAGCAGAAAAGATATTGAAAATAACAGAAACCAATTGAAGAAAAGATTCACAAAAAACGAACCAGACAGATTGGAAGAATGTATGGAATGGCTGTATGACACATTCCAGGTACCAATACCATTACAGGTGGTTGAACCCACATGTACAGGTGGAAGAAAAAGGGAGAACATAGAATTTCTACAAGTAGATGCCAAAAAGAATAAAATATTAAGCTGGAAAAAAAAAAAAAAAAAGAGAGGAGAGGTGAATGAAGTAAAATAAAATTGCTTGCTTCCCAAAGAAAAAAATAACTAAAAAGGACGATGTAATGAAAATGGTACACTCCTTCCCACATGACAAAGTGGTATGAGAAGCCACTATAAAGTCAGACAGCTAGTTGTTGTAGGAAGTCAGTATTAGTAGAGTTGTACAAGTTCTCAGTTGGAGTCAATGCCATATACGTGATATACTGGCAAGGTAGACATTTCAAGTCACTGTCTTGCAGAGCTATCAGTGATAGCACAATAGACGAGTCAAAGATAAGATGCGAAATACCACCACAACATAATAGTGGGGACAAGAATATTACAACATACAAGTGGACAAGGATCCACATTATAACAATCATGAAAGTAGTGAAGTTGCTGTAAGAGAATTAGGTTGGCTAGAAACGTTGTTTAGCTCCAGGCTAACTATGAATATGAAAACTATGATAAAAGGCATTCCAAGAAACAGTGAAATCTAAGATGTTGATGCTGCTGAATATTATGACAATTGGAAATAAAATATTGGTTTCAAATTTTGGTATAAAGCCAGCACTTTGGGAGGGTGTAAGTCAATTAAATTTACTCCAGTGCTCAACTGGTATTCATTTTATCAACCCTGAAATGATGAAAGGCAAATCTGACCTTGGTGGAATATGAACTCAGAATGTAAAGTTGGATGAAATGCTGCTAAGCATTTTGTTTGGTGCAGTAATGATTCTGCCAGCTTACTGCCTTAATTGGAGATAAAATATCAATAGCATTGTCCTTCCCTGCAAACACTGGAGGATCATTGGCAGTACACCAGCTATTTAGGTAATGTAAATTTCTGGCTGGCTGGTACTGCATTAGGATGATCTACACAGTACATTCTTCAGTATTGCCTCCTAAACTTTTGTACTATATAGATCAGTGCATAATATAGCTAAATATATAAAAAAATAAAGAAAGTTCAATTAATCACTAACGTTGTTCAGATAATTTTATTAAGATAAAGATTATGCTTTGAAAATTGAAAATTTTTGCATAAATTGTTTGGAGCAGCTCTCATTTACCATAATTGTTGATGCAGAAGATGCATTTATGCATAAGACAAATGCCAGCTCCTACTTTATTTGTGGCAAAAAAAAAAAAAAAAGAAATGGGTGACATTCAGTATCCCATCTGTAATTCGGTCACATCAGATGCACAGCAAGCTTTTGTTATATTTAAGAATAAAAGGAGCACATACAGTTTACAAGTAGCTGAATCCTATATTTAGTATTCAAATACTAAATGTAATTTAAGAGTTAGTTTTATTTTTCAATAAGGTTAAAAAGAAATGAAGGTGTCTTAAGGTACGAGAACAATGACATGATCTTGTAAATAATTATTACATAACAATATAGTCATTTGTAAATATTTTGCTGGATATCTATTATTAGTTAGCTGAAATACTTTTATAAAACATAATGGAACCATTCTGTAGCATCATTATAAAGCAAATAGAAAAACACCACAAAAATAGGGAAATATTTGGATTGATGCCAGAGCCATTGTACTGTCAAGTGGAGTAATTCTATCTTCACAAGAGAACTATTTACTATCTAGATTGAAAGTAGCACAAAATAATCAACCACCACCTTCTCAATATGACTGCAGAGCATTGTTTTGAACCAGGACTTGTTCTCAATCCAATCAAAACAACAATCTCGCACCCCACTTTACACAAAACCTCAGGCATTACATGAAACATTTCAAAAGCATGTCAAAACATCAGAGGTCATAGAAAATCTAATACAAAATATGACTGTACACTGTTAGTATTCATTAGTACATTAATCAACATTAGAAGACCACAATATTAATAGCACTAATACATAAATTACTGTTTCTACTTCATAGATTTCCACCTATTGTGGTTGTTTTGGAATGTAATATCCACAATAGTCAAGGGATTGACCTCGTGGACAACGGAGCCTATTTCTTCTCTCTCTGTGTTTCTATTCCTTGGACCTTCCTCTTTTCTGACGAAGGGCTCCGCCCGAAACGTCAAATTCTCTCTTTCCTTTCCTAAGCGTCTCATTACACTATTCGTATCACGTT
>JAOPJW010010025.1:73309455-73321828 GCA_027122535.1 Octopus maya | reverse complement strand
CAAACATGAATTTAGTGATGATGGTTCAAATTAAAATAAAAAAAAGTTGTGACGATGAAGACAACAACAACAACAAAAAAACAAACTAATGTTAATGCATCAGGCATCATCATCATTGTCATCATCATCATCATCCTCATCATCGTCCCCTCTCCTCCTCCCGGCATTATTGTTACTGTGGTAGTGGTGATAATGACTACAAATTATTTACTGATCAGCATGCATCACTCCTTCCAGATGGCATGAGGCCCTCCACACGGCGCCTCTGACTCCGTCGATAAGCATCCGCTCGTCTGTAGGGTTCATTCTTCAGGTCTGCAAAAGAGACAAAGAAATTAAGGTGATGGACTAAGATGTAAGAATATATTGTGTAGTGGACATCTTTGAAACTCACTAATTCAAGACACAAGAGATCAGAAAGGAAATTACTTCAACCATTATTGAGAATGAATGAGAGAGAGAGAGAGAGAGAGAGAGAGAGAGAGAGAGAGAGAGAGAGAGTGGGGGGGAAGCATATTTGGATAGATGATCTCTACACTGTATTAGGTTATCCGGCAAGTTCTGAGCATTTTCAAGCTAAACCCTTTAACGCTTCATTGTACACAGCTGAAACATAAAACACTTAAAACTTTGGCATTGCTTGAAGTGGTAGTACATCTCTTCTTTTGTTCTTGGTTAAAAATAGATTTATCCTTCATTCCAATTCCCCTTAATTGACATTTGAAATGGAGAACCAAAAATCTCATGTTTGCATTGTAATGCTTTCCTTTTTCAAAAAAGGAAAAAATGCTGCAAAGACTTGTAAAAAACATTTGTGAAGATTATGGTGATGATGATGATGCTGCAGGTGAATCAACTGTTTGAAGGTGGTTTGCAGAATTTAAAAGCTGGAGAGTTTAGCTTGGAAGAAGACAGTCACAGTGGAAGACCTTCAAAATTGGATGAAGATGTTTTGATGGCAAAAATCAAAGAAAACTCAAATATGACAACGAAAGAACTTGCAAAGAAGCTGGAAATTTCTAAAAGTACAGTTTGTGAAGTATATCACTTTTCGCAAATTACAAAATGCTCAAAACTTTCCAGACAACCTAATATTTGCAAGACTGTAAATGCTACAATACACACACAAACAAGTGTGTTTTAACATTATCTGAGAAATTAAAGCAACAGTTAATTTTTAGATGCAATTTCTTTTTTAATAATTACAATTATCACACAAATAGTAATAACTTTTAGAAAACACTGAAATTTAAATGTCATTTTGATTCTCTCCACAATTCTAAGATTATGACACAGGAGAAATATCTGTCTTTTGCAAACAATTTACCATTCAACGCAAAAAAAAAGGAAAAGTCATGTGACTGACTTTATTAAATAAATAAAACAAATGATAAAAGATTATGTCTTTTGTTTTTAGGAGACGTGAAAAGTCTGGTTTGAATGTTTAACTGAAAGAGTAAAATTAGGTCCTAAAGAGCAGAATTAACCCTTTTCCCAATCAAATGACAAAGTAATAAGACAGATAAAAGTGGCCCTTTTGTACATACATGTGTCTTGACACATGTGAGTAAACTCAATGAATAAAGATTTATTTTAACACCACATGCAAGGGATTAATCCATGGCCAGCTCAATTTTGGATGGGGAGAGGTGGTGGTAGGGGATTGCCAGGGAGGGAGAAAGAAAGAAAGAAGGAACCTGTTTTACTCTAAGATAAAAAGCAAAAAAAAAAAAAAATTGTGGAAATTGGATATTGGGAAAGAAAAAAAAAGTTTGAAGGAGTTGGAAGGGATGAAATGAAGGATTAAAAAGAAAGAAAGCAGTCTTTTGAAAAATGGCTGAGTGGCACTGAGTGGGGAAGTTGCTAGAAAGGATAATTGAGACAACAAAGAAGAAAGAATGGAGAAACTTTGGTTGTGATGCAAAGAATAGAATCTATAATGGAATGAATAACTCCATATTTCCATTGTTTTGAGTTTGTCCTTGTATAAATAATAGCATAATCTTAACTTCTCAACTAAACTTATAGCAAAGATTTAGATCAGGGATTCTCAGCCAACGTCCATATGACCAGAGAAGGGGGGGTGCATAAAAGATTTGGTCCTTAAAATTAATAAACAATAAATTGGTTTTGATTCTACAATGAAAAAAATATATTCTAAATATTTTTATATAAAATAAAAATATATGAGGAATTTTTTAAACATTGAATGGTTTAAAGGATTTATTCGAGTGAAATAGGGATCAAAGGGAGTCAACAAGTCAAAACTGGTTGAGTCTAGGATGTAGTTGGAGATTCAATGCATATACAGTTCCATAGTTGGCCCCAAATTAGACAGAGCTAATTAACAGGATCCAATAACAAGAAATTAATGAGCTTTGAGGTTGAGAAAATCATTTAGACACTGATTTCAGGTTTGTCCTTGTCAAGGAAATTTGCTGCCTACAAAGATATTTTGTGAGTAGAAATCAAATGGCACCGTTATGTCATGTGTTGATGGCATGTTATCTGCCCAACTCTCAACCATGCTCGGGGGTCAATTCTGTCCCTCATTTCCCCTCTCAATGCCAAAACTTCCGACATGACCCTTCATTCCACCAAAGCATTCTCTTACCAGACATCTCTACACAACACTTAGACACCAAACATCAAACCTGCATTGAATCCCCTGAAAAGACATTCTGGGACCATGCTCCAGCAGGGCCAACCACAACAACCTTGTCACTTTTAACAGTAAAAACCTGAAACACTATCAAGAAAATACCCCTTCACCACCCACTAAACATGTTGGTATGACATCACAACCCTTACAGCTACTCTAAATGCTGGGCCCCACTGTCATTAGGGATCTCTTCTGGTAAAAGCACAACCTTAAAATAAATCAGATTGCATCTGGCTGACCAGTAACTAAAGGTCTATGAGAATCATGGGCTCTACCCTAACCCCATCCCTTTAAGAGCAGCAAATAAAAAAGAAAAACAACTTTCTTTGCTTTTAGCTTTTTTTGTTCTTTTTCTCATGATGACCCCAAAATGGACGGATAATTTTGAAGATTTGATTAAGACAAGAATCCGTTGATCCAATGTCTGTGTTTTTCAATGTCTTTTACTCCACTCTTCTAGAGTCTTAAGCTGGGATGGAGGCAGATTAAGGCAAGCCGATTAAAAGACACAACTTGGCAACTACAGGAGAGTTTCAACTTTGGAACTTATCACTGAAATATGGGAAAACATCAAAGAATTTGTTTTTGCATCTGGTTTGCAAGACTCCTGATGTGAATGTGTGTGTTGTTGACACAAATCTTGTCATGGGAGGGTCATTACACACACACACACACACACACACACTGGTTTAATTTCACTCCTTTATTATTAGTCAATTGGTTAAATATCTGTTTGTTTGTGTAATGTGTTGAAAAATATCTATGATAAAGAGAAGTATAGATGAGAGCCACCACATCATGCCATCTATTGCCAAGTGTGACAGTAACAATGTTACATTGTTGACCAACCACCAAACCAGCCGACAGAATAAGCTCTGGACCAAACCTTAGACTTTCATTTGTGAGATTCAATGGATCTCTATGTGTTTCATTTGATTTAGTTTACTGAAAAATAAAAGTTTACTTGTGAAGACAAGAATTAGTGAGGGAAAACAACAACAAAACAAAGAAAAGAAAAAAATTGTTAGAATTAAACAACATGCAGGAAAAAAAGGAAACATTTTTTTTTAAATGAAGGACAAGAGGGCAGCAGCTACACACTTTCCTTCATTGGCGGGTGGGAACTAAAGCTGGTGGGGTAGAAGGAATTTTCCTGAAACTCAAGAATTGACCCTAATACAGAGTGGACTATTAACTGTTTAGCATTTAAACTGATCATATCCAGGCCAAATATTCTACCTGCTTTATGTCCAAACTGACCAGATCTGATCTCTCACACCTATCCTACAATGTCATTCAAAAAAATATCCAATCACATTTTTTAAATCTTGGAAATACGAGACAATGCATGATTAATTAAAAACAATGTGAATAAAGAAGTCTTTCATAGAGTAATCTGAATGCTGAACAGTTCTGGGTACCCAAGGATCAGGTGGTGGGGTCTGACACCAGCAATTCTGGACAGCTGACCCCCTTTCTATCATACCCAGCAAAATAAGCTATGAGTTTTCATTTAATAATGATAATAATTTCTAATTTATGCACAAAGCCAACAAATTGAAGAGGACAGCTTTAATTGATCATATCAACTCCAGAACTTGGCTGGGACCTAACTGACCCCAGAGAGATGAAAAAGCAAATCTGATCTCACAGGGATTTGAATTCATAATGTAAAGAGTAACAATGAAGGAGTTTTGTCTGAGGCTCATTTACAAGGAAGGAAATTTGAGGAATATTGATTACCAGATTAAATTGACCTCAGATCTTGACTGATGCTTTAATTCATAATCCCTACAAGGATGACAGATAAAGTTGATCTTGGCAGGACTTGAACTCAGAAAAGGCCAGAACAAACACTGCAGGCACAACATTTGAGTTAAGAGTTGGACTAATGTAATCATTTCAGTTATTTCTTCTTCAAGAAATATTTTTGAAATTAATTCACTTGGGTTCCATAGGAAAGAAATTGGAAATAATGCCAAATACTCTCAAACCATTTGTCTTTGAAGGAATTACTGTAGACAGTTTGCCATAAAAGAGCTGTTTTGTAAATTACAGCCTGAAAATGGTAAAATTGTCAAAAACAGAGAAAGGAAAAACCTTCAACTTATGTGACAAATGAGATACTCGAGAAAAAACAAATAATTAGTAATAAAATAAGATATTTTGTAAAGAGTTAAGAATTCATGCAAAACCAACAAATGTTCGTTAGAGTAAACGATGTAAAAATTAAGAATGAGTAATCATGCAGTAATAATGATTTTGGGGAGTCGATTGAAGGAGTACATTACCACAACAGCAGGGGTATTCATGCTAGATAGAGTGTTTGTGGCTATCAATAAAAGCACAGTTTCAAGTACGGTTGACAATGATAGGAACTAACAAAATCTTGACATGTTATTCCAAACGTAGAAAAGAAAATGAAAATAACAGCAATGCTTTCTAACAGAATGGCAAACATTGGGAGGGAAACAGGGGAGGAAGAGTTTAGATGACTTCAGTGTGATTTGAACTTAAAACATAAAAAGGATGTCAGTAAATACTACAAAACAGTTTTGTTCAACATTAAGCAGTTTCTGACAATCTATTCATTCTAACCAGGATTTTGGATGTTTCTCAAAGTCTAATCAATTGTGGCCACTCTTTCATATTTATTATCATTATTAGTGGACTTTACTTTTCATCCTTTTGGTGGGGGTCAATAAGATTTGAAACCATTACTACTACTACTACTATTACATAGTGTTTCTAATTTAAGCACAGGACCAGCAATTTGGGGACAGATGGGGCAAGTTGATTATATTGGTTCCAGTGCTTGACTGGTTCTTTATTTTTGTCAAAGAACCAGAAGGATGAAAGGCAAAGTTGACCATTCTGCTGTGACCCTTTAATTAAGGGATCTTATATCAGATGATATTCGCCTCTGTGTAAACCACACTCACAGTTTCAATTTCAGGATGGGTAAAAAAATAAAAACATTTGAGGTTGTATCGTCAAGCCATGGCAATAAAATCTTGAGTTTTTCCAGTTTCTTTATTAACAAACTCCAGAAACTCAGCCATGAAGGGTTTCACCAGCAATTCTTGAGGGGGAAGGGTCTTAATTCATACCACTGACCCGAGTCCTTCAGTGCTACTTAATTTTATCAATTCCAGAACAATGAACTGCAAGGTTGATCTCTACAGGACTTCAACTTGAAGAACATAAAAAGCCAAACCAAATACCACAAGGCATTTTTTTTCCCGATGTTCTAACAACATCCCCACAACAATAAAACAACTAAATTAAACATCATTGCAAAATTAATTAATAAATAAATTGCAGACTTACCTAAAAGAATATCTTCCAGAGCGCCATGATACACTTCGTCTTTGTTTAAAAGTTTTTTCTCTTTGATTTGTCTAGTCCTCGTTTTAGTTCCTTCTGCGGCAGCCGCCTCCTATTAAAAGCCAAAAAGTCACAGTCACTTACCAGGCTAACCTCAGTTTTTATTAATATTATTATTTTCAACAGTTTTATGCCATTTTTTAAAACCATTTTCTTCAATGTAAATCCACACCACTTCACTTCTGTCTTTGTATTGTTTCCCTCATCTTTGCCCTGATGGCAAATCTAAGAAATTATTATTCCTGCCGTCCAGCCAATGCCAGCATGGAAAACAGACATTCAATGATTATTATTACTATTATCATTAACACTTTCAACAGTTTTCACAAAGTTCCTACTGCACCACCACCACCGGGTGCACTTCAATGTCCCAGAGACATGTGCCACATTGTCTTTTAAAAAATGTAAAATCATGTTCCTATACCACATGATGATGATGCTGATGATGATAACAATACCACATCAGTTTTTGTCTTATTGTGGGATTTGTGTTTGGGGTTTCTGATGTTCTTTGTGGGTCTCTTCTGTTACACACCATTTGAATTACATTATTTCTTTATAACACCTTATACTACATATCTGGTACTGGCACCATGTAAAAGCACCAGTGTTGGTGCCACATATAAAGCACTGGTACAGGTGTCACATATAAAGCACTGGTACAGGTGTCACATATAAAGCACCCATTACACTTTCAGAATGGTTAGCTTTAGGAAGGGCATCCAGCTGTAGAAGAAACCCTTGCCAAATCAGACAATTGGAGTCTGGTATACTATGGTGGTGGTGGTGGTGTGTGATTAGTGTTGCATTCCATTCTCAGATAGCAAGGTGACTGTGTTCGGACATGTGGTCAGTGGTTTCAGTAGAATTTGTAGTCCGTAACTAAATAGAATGGAATTTGTCAGAGTTGCCAATGTCAGGCATCCATTATGTTGGAATGGATGTGTTATTTAATTACACGGTCTGCAGGCTGAGATTTCCCTGAAACGAATCCCACCGAGATCAACTCGGTCAGATTTGGACTCAGAATGCAAAGGGTCAGAAGAAATACCACAAACCATTTAGTCCAACACTATTCTACCAATGCCCACACCCCGACAACTATTACAACTACTATTATGATTCAAAATTAAACAAAAACACAAGACAGCGACAGGTGAGGGAACAACAAACAAGGTGTACTAGTTTGATGCTCAGGAAAAATGGATGAAGTCTTTGATGTTTCGAGCCTATGCTCTTCAACTGAAAGGAATGAGGAGAGAAAACAGATGGAGGAACGGATATAACTAAAGATATAAGAACAAGGTCTCAGCATAGAGGAGCTCTTAGGAGCAGCCTGTCTTAAATTCCTCTGTTATTGCCTGGAGGACTATGATAAACAAGAGAGGGCTGAGGAGTGCTCCTCAGTGAACCTCTAGTTGTATGCTGAATTCTTCACTATACTCATTGCTAACCTTCACCTTACAGACAGCATCCCTGTACATGGATTGTACAGCTCTCACCAATCATTCGTCTATCCATAGCTTCCACATTGACCACCAGATAAGGGAGTGGGAGATTCAGCCAAAGGCTTTCTCCATTTCAACAAAAGCCAGCTACAGGGGTTTATTTTTGGCTAGATATTTCTTCTGCAGTTGCCTAACCAGAAATATAGCATCAGCGGTGCTCCTACTTGGCACAAATCCAAACTGTATCTCACCTACGTTAATTCTCTCCCTAATTAACTGGGCAATGACCCTTTTTTGTGACTTACAACCCCTGATCTAGCAGCTTGATGCCTTTATAGCTATTCCTGTTTAAGGCACTACCTTTACTTTTGTAGCAGTTGACTATGATGCTGCTACACCAATCGTTGGGTCTGACTCCCTCATAGACATTCTGATTAACTCTATGGGTGACTAAGCTATATTCTACTCTGCCAGATATTTTTAGCATCTCAGCAGAGATTCGTGATGAACCAGGATGTTTCTCAGCCTTGATATCCTTAACCCATAAACTGCTGGGATTTTGCTGTATGTAACACGAACTGCTGAGCCTATTCGGGGAAAAGATCAACATCGATCTATCACTCGGAAAAAATACTCAGTGTTTCTTAACACCTTCTGTGATTGACTACACTGTTTCTGGGGTGAAAGGGTATCGTGTGCATACATTATACGTCATCAAAATTAGGTCAGATCATGCCCTACTTCTGTGGCCATGAATGTGAACTGTCGCATTGTCGCGTTGGCCACTGAGGTGGCCTATCGCAGTTTATGGGTTAAGTGACTGAGTGAAATCTTGTCTTCAGAATATTTGTTTATCTCTCATTACTACAGACAGTTTTGTGGAAAGTTTTTGTCATCTCTACTTATTTGTTCCAACTTACATATTCAAGTGCACAAGAGACAAGAGTCCGCAAGATTCCAGTTACACTGTAGTTTATAGAGAACCTCACTTCAGTTGAAATAGCTCCACTCTAGCAGCTGAAATTGTGTTCTCTCAACAACTCATACACTTTTTCACAGTAATAGTAAAACATATATTTAAATATTAATTTTGCTATTCATATACTGTGCAGTCTTATCTAAAGTTATTCTTGGAAATTGTTTTTTAAAATACACATGAACACACCACATGTGAGTGCGCACACAATATTTTATCATCCAAATAACAGCTTATTGGGGCTTCAATAACATCATAGCTGACAAAACTTAAACATCAGTCAGAAAAGCTATATAATATAGTAGCAGAATTCATGTTATTTCTTTCATCTCTTTTGACTGTAGTTTAGGCATTCTTTGAAAGTGACATTTAGATATATCATCATCATCATCGCCACCAGCAACGTTACAATTATCATCATCATTGTAACTTGTTGGCATAAGTTTATCAGTTTTATTTTCATTTTATTTTATTTCATTTCATGAATTTTAATTTCATTATATGAAATGATGAGCTCTGCCAAAAACAATAAATATTTTCTCTATGTATCAGTCTAACACACACACACACACACACACACACTCTCGCACACACACACACACACACTCTCTCTCTCTCTCTCTCTCTCTCTCTCTCAATATCTAAACTGTGTGGTATTCTGTTCACATCATTACTCTTTTTCTTTTCAGTCTCCACTGGTACATGACAATAAATCAAATTCTTCTATCATTCTTTGACAGTGGGTGGAAAAGTATTAGTCAGTCTGTGATAAGGAAGACTCTTAGTTAGAAAACAATCTATGCCTTTATGCAAGTGTTTAACTTCTTAAACATTCTAGGATACATAGTTTCCTAGTAAAACAATCAGAAAATGGTGAATGGGTTATATATATGTACATATGTCACAATTGGGGAAATCTCATCTTACCCATGTTTTTTCAGTTACACTAGTTTATAGAGAACCTTACCTCAGTTGAAACAGCTACACTCTGGTAGCTGAAATTGTGTTCTCTCAACAACTAATACACTTTTTCACAGTAAAAACATCTTGTAACAAACCTTAATCTATTATTCTCTCCCAACTCGAATTTGAGTATTTATCTTTGGACTAATAAAAAAAATAATAAATCCAATATTATTTTATCTAAATTTAATAACCCAGCCTATTCTTGTTTTTCTTTCTTTTAAAGGTCCACCTATTGCCTATGATCCAACTTTCAGAGGTCCAGTAAAAAGCAGGTAAGGATATTTCACACTGGAGTGAGAGAGAAAAATCTTTTGCATATTGTTTTGAGAATTGGAAAACCACTTTCATAACTGAACATAACTCCAGATAGATATGAGATCCAGCTTGGTAACTTTAAAAAAAATCTGTAATACTGTATATTTTGTGTGTGTGTGTATCATCATCATCATCATGCATCCGTTTTCCATGCTGGCATGGGTTGGACGGTTTGACCGTGAATTGGTAAGCCCAGGAGCTGCACCAGATTCCAGTCTAATTTGGTATGATGTCTACAGTTGGATGTCCTTCCTATATATATGAAAGAGAGAGAGTATGTGTAAAGAGTATGCTTGAACAGTATTGAATATAGATGTAAAATCTAAAGTCTACAATTACACTTTTGTACAGCATTGAATTTTTTTTTTTAAGTAATGCTTTCTGGCATTTGATGACCAATATTGAAATCATAATGTGGATGTAACAATTACTAAATGCACATTTAGATATATAAACATGCTTAACTCAGTCTTTGGTCAGTTTAATTTCATTCAAACACTTGTGTATGTGAAGATGTGGATATATTAAGAGAAAAAAGACTTTGAATTATTGTATTTGATGGCTTATAAGGTGCACAAGCTTTTAACAAAGCTCAATTTCAACAGGTCCTTTCTTGAAAAAGTTTTCTATTTTTGCCTAGCTTTCATAGCCCTACCATCTGTCAAGCCATTTTAATGTTTCTCATTTTAAATCATAACCTTTAGATATTCCTCACCCACTGTGATGTATTTCAGTTATATTCTAAAATATTCTTAAATGTAAACACATTTTTTAAAACAACTATGACTTATGTATTTATTGTTATATTAAAATGATGTTTTGCATGCAACTTTAAAAAAGGGTTCTTGCATGAATCTGTTATGGACTTTTTGTCTCCAAAACTACACTATTTATGCAATTGTGAACAAAATTCAATGACTTTTTATTCCTGCTTCTCATTCATTTTATCAAAACCAGGAACTTCCTTAATGTTTATGATCCACAGTCCTACCTGTAGATACAGGCAATTCTTAGGTTTTGTCTTAGACAAAAGAATTAACAGAAGAAAACTGAATCTACTTTCACTATAAAAGAACAAAAACACACTTTTTAGTCATAATCTTAAGAGTCTAATTCTAAAAATGTAGAATAATAAAGTTCTCAGTTTACTTAATTGGATAAAGTTATTTTTTAAAGGTTGGTTAATAATTTTATTCAAAAGATGATTGATTGCACTGCCTGAAATGCCATCACACTTCCCAAGGTGCTCTACGTTTCTACCAAACATAAGTAACAGAGAAAGCAAAATAACATTTTACCCTCTTTACCTGCTAGCTGTACATGTTACAGATAGACAGTCCTTCTCTTCAAGTGGTTCTTACACTCCCTCTTTTTAGTTGCTCCCAACACTTCTCTCTCTCTCTTTTTTTTTTATCAAGAACATGTATTCATCTCTTGATATAAACATCCAGTTATATAGGACATATAGTATTTCTTTATAATATATTTGTAATTATATTGTAAAGTAATACTTAATTTATTTAATCAGATCTATTAATTGTGAAACTTTTTTTTAATTCATAAAGAATTACTGTTTTTATGTTATGAAATTCAGCCAATAATTTTAAACCAGATTTATT
Organism: Octopus maya; assembly: GCA_027122535.1. Taxonomy (NCBI): domain Eukaryota; kingdom Metazoa; phylum Mollusca; class Cephalopoda; order Octopoda; family Octopodidae; genus Octopus; species Octopus maya. The sequence goes on along the minus strand of JAOPJW010010025.1, from coordinate 73,310,455 downwards.
AGTAATTTATGGTGATGTAATTATCAATTATTTAATGCAATTAAGTTGCTTATTTTATCCAATATAACATTACCCAATTTTCTTAGAATAATAAATATTTCTCCTTTTGAAGAAAGCAGGAATATGATTAGATGTTGTTGCTCTTAATCACCATTTTTGGTAGTTAAACAGTCAAGTTCTGGATTGTTAGCATGTACTCCGTGGTCTTTAAGATCGTAAAATTGGAGTTTTGTATAGCATTATGTACCTTTTAAATATATTGACATTCATTACATTTTTCTGCACTAATATAGTCATCATTTCTTTAAATGATATGAAGTGTTTGAGTGAAATAGTGAATTAGATTAATAATTCTTGTGTATATGTTAATACTAGATGTATATTTGTGTATGTAATAATAAATATTGGAGGTGTATTTGTCGAGAAATAAACAAAACAAAAAAAAGCAAAAGAGGGAGAGAGTAACTGTTGGAAGCAGCTGGAGAGGATTATTTCTTCTTGCTTAAGTAACAATAATCCGTTAGACCCTTTGTGTTTGAAGCAAGTTTTAAGGATATAGGTTAATAAACACCTGTCATAAAGAAACATCCCAATACTTCAGTTGTATTAAACCGATACAATTTTCAAGAAGAATTATGCAATAAATGAGGTTTCGGAATAATTGGGTTTACGGAAGAGACTGAGAGGGTAACATTTTGTTCCGTTCACCTAGATGTATGAACAGGTCACATGTTTTCCTGAGATAATTTAGTTATCCACCAGTGTTAGACTAACATTATGTTGAGGTGAAAATTTTATCACTCCTCCACTCAACTGCCAGAGAAACTGAAAAAACACTTTTTACAGGGTCTTTTAAGAAGCATTTCCCTTCTGGTTGATAAAAGAATTAATCTTTGAATAGTTTGCTACATCAAAAAAGTGCTTTCTCTCTCTCTCTCTCTCTCTCTCTCTCTCTCTCTCTCTCTCTCTCTCTCTCTCTTTCTGTCTTTCTCTCTGTCTT
>JAOPJW010010025.1:73231074-73246318 GCA_027122535.1 Octopus maya | reverse complement strand
TCCAACAGGGTCTAAACTCAGAACATAACAGAGACAAAACAAAAGCCTGAGTGGGTTTTCAGTGGAGTGCTTTAATGCTTCTGCCTAATTAATGAAAAGGTCAGTGGTGTGGATTCCTGTTGGTCAGTCAATGGAACCATGAGTTTTATTATGGTCTAACTGGTTGAGTCAGCCAAAGAAACTCCAACTCTTAACTTAAGGTAGCTTCATTAGGATGAAACTCTGACTTCAAATCCCAGATAATCTGTGTATATGTGAGCATATATGGGGAGGGATTACCCAAAGGTAATCTTCAAGTCTATTCAATTGACAACCAAAGCTGGTACATTCCAGCAGAAGACTTTCTCCAGTGCCCAGTTATCCAACTTTGGTGAACTAAATGCCATGGCAGAAGAGACTTACTGTGGGTAGTCCACAATAGCCTGTGAACCTAAAACCCTGTGAACCGCTTAATCACTTACTCCTACATCCATAAACCCTAACAAAAAAAAAAATAATAATTGTTTTAAATATCTTTCAGTTTACACATTCAGCAGCAGCTATTTCGTCCTAATTAAATGCCTTGTCCAATTAAATGACATGTAATTAAGCATTAATTAATCACAGTGTTAATGACAACAAAGCTATTCAGAGAATGGTGTCAGAATACCATGATATAACTAGTGTTAGTTTCATGGACAATCTCCTTCCAATAGTAAGACTCATAATAACCCTTTCTAGTATAGGCACAAGGCCTGAAATTTTTGGGGGGGTGGGGGGAGTTACTTCATTACATTACCTCCAGTGTGCTCAACAGGTACTTATTTTATCAACCCCCACCCAACAGAAGGAAAGGTAAAGTCAACCCTCAGTAGCATTTTTTAAACTCTCAATGTAAAAACGAGTGAAATGCTGCCAATTATTTAGTCCAGCTAACAATTCTGCCAGCTTTGCTGCTTTCAATAATGGTAATATTATTGACAACACCATCCAATATTAGCAACTACAACAACTTAACATTGGGTTCTGGTTCAGAACTAGACATAATACCACCACCACCATTACACAGTCATCCTGATACTTATGGAAATTTCACAAGTAGATCATCATGGCTAATACCATTAGGCCCTTGAGTTTGTGAGTGTAGATTAGCCTCAGCTGAGCCATAGGATACCCGTGGGAGTGCTGGTTATTTGGTGATGGAAAACATGTAAGCAACTAGAAGATGAAAAGAAAAGACAAACAGAAGAGGAACAAGATCAGAAGATAGGGGAAGGGTAAAGAGGGACAGAAAGAGGATTCTTAGTATCATCATTTTGCCAAAGTAAACTTCCACAAAATACAATGGAAGCCAAGAAACTGCTCCTTCAATCCATTCCCTCAGGTTTTGCCTCTTGGCAAAGAAGTAAACTCTTTCGATTCATACTTGATCAAATTTTCAGATTAAACTTCATATTTTATCTTTTACTTATTCCAGTCATTGGATGGTGGCCATGCTGGGGCACTGGCTCAAAGGGTTTAGCTGAACAAAATGACCTCAGGACTTAGTTCTTAAGTTTGGTCCTAATTCTACCAGTCTCTTTTGCCAAATTACAAGGATGTAAACAAACCAACACTGGTTGTCAAGCAGTGGGGGGAACAAACACAAAGGCACACAGAGACAGAGACATATATATGCCCAATGTCAAGTGAATAAAAAAGAAATGTACATGAAACCAGATGGTTACAAAGCAAGCTTCTTAAATAGAGCCAAGCCTGTACCATTATCCAGCATGGTTTCTTTTTTTCTTTTCCTTTTCTTCTTTTTTCTTGAACTTTTTTGAAGTGAGAACTCATACAGGATATTATGCTTTAAAACAATGCATTCCAGATATGATCTGAAAAAACAGCATTCCTCAGCTGCTAACTAAAATATGACTAAATTATGTACCCCTAGAGAATTATTGGTATTATATTTTACCAATTGCCTAGAAAAAATATGAGTCACTAAATCAACAGCAGTTGAACTCAGAACTATAAAGTTCTACCAAAATAAAATATGATGAATTTCAAAGTTTTTATAAAAAAAAAAAATGTATCAAACATGTCCAGTTCCAATCTTTACTGCAACACTAAACATTTTAATAATTTAGTGAAAAAAAGAATAGATTTTGAAAATGTTATTGTCCAGTTTCCATGTGGCACCATAGAACTAAGATGCCACCAAGAGGAGGCAAATGAGACACTTAACATTAAAAACTAAATCCAAACCAAGACCAAAGATATAAAAATATTGCCTGTTAGTATTTAAGAGTAGACAGTGTATGAAGATAGAATGTAGATAACTTGGGATCGAGGGGTTAAATCAGACTTTTAGAAGTTAGGGTATGAAGAGGATGGCTTGGGTAGGAGTCGTGATTTCTGATGAGTTCATTACAAAAAGGACACAAAGTACCCAGAAATAGGAGATAAATTATTTTTCCATTAACCATAAAAACATTACGAAAGAAAGAAGCACCAGCAGAATAATGCATAGGGTTTACAAAGACAAAGAAAGACCAAGGATGATAAGTAAATAAATAATTAGAGTAGGTTCATCGTTAAACTTCCAATATATTTCTATTCTGTGAGCCAGAGTAGTATTAAACTTTTACTTTTTTTTTTCACTTAATGAAATACAATCGAAGTGATTGAGGTATTTTTTTGAAATGTGGCAATCCCAAAGAATATTTATGGTATGTTGTAATTCTATTTCAATGCATTCAAACTATTTACATATATGGTGTGTGACCTTCTTTAGAATGCACTGCTGGGTGGAAGCAATCAGAGGACCAATTGTTCATTATCAAGAAGAAGAAGAAGAAGAAAATGTGGTGTATTTATTTATTTAGACTAAGTAGAAGACTATGGAACCATTGCTTAGTCTGTGAAAAAGTTAAATGATGGAAGTGTTTTCAACGAAAGATGATAAAAACTGTCAAAGATAAAATTACAAGTTGGAATAAGAAATGGCAAAGATAAAATTAGTTTTTAATTATTGAAATTGTCATTCTATATTTTTTCGATAATTGCTGTATCACGTGAAGGCCGTGTGCTCTTCCTTGCTCAAGCCGAATGTTAAATTGTGGCATTATTCATTGAATAAAGTTAGTAGTATACAGACTCCTTATCAAGATTTCTTTATAACAGTTCATTCATCAAATTAAACAAGAACAGGGCTATGGCCCTACATGAGTCTATACAATTCCTTCACAATCTGTGTCAGCCTCTTTGGAATTCAAACACTTGTTACATATCATCATTTAATGTCCATCTTCCATGCCAGTATAGGTTAGATGATTTGACAGGATCTGACTTGCCTGAGAATGGCATTGGTCACCAATGTCAGCTTTGGCATGCTTTCAGACAAATGGAAGCCCTTCCTCATACATTTGAAAATCTTCTTGTCAGTATTTCTGACCTTGATGGCTTACACATTCCCATAAACTTCGATAATTACAAGGAATGCAATAAACTGCCTAAAAGATAGCTACATGAAACCAGAGATTACATAAATTTGTATCTTAAAAACAATAGCTAAGAGAACCTCCAAATTAATGTTTTCGAGCCTTAAAACTCATAGCTAAGGAATATAACTCACATGTAGCATTGTCTGAAACGTATATAAAAGATTCAAAATGGATGCCGTTAGTTCTGAAAAACTAGTGGCACTCTGTTGGTTAAGATGACCAGGATTCCAGTTGATCTGATCAACAGAACAGCCTACTCACAAAATTGACGGGCAAGTGGCTGAGCACTCCACAGACATGTGTACCTGAAATTCAGCAAGACACAGAATGTGACATGGTCGTCCCTTTGAATTACATGTACAACTCATTTTTGCCAGCTGAGTGGACTGAAGTGCCTTGCTCTATCTCTCCTTGGATGATTTACCTGAACAAGGACAATGCACTGCTGGGTATCAAACCCACAACTTTACAATCACAAGACAAACGCCCAAACCACTTAGTCATGCATCTTCACTTAATATAAAGATTCAAACTGCTTTGTCACAAGCCAGAGAATGAGACTTAGCTCTATTGGATGTTAGCATTTATCAGGATATCCTTGTAAGGATTACTATGGTTCTGAAAGAGGACATGGAACAAAAAGCTAATTTATTTGTTGCTTTTCAGAATTGGTTTTTTATTTTCATTTATTTTTTGTGAAGAGTATAGAGATGATTGTTGAAAATGTCCAGGAAGAGATGTGCCACAAGTGGAAGAAGAAATGATTTGTTTCCTAAATGTGAAATTCATGTAATAAACCTACAGGATGCCATTATAAAGAATGGTAATAAACCAATCTCCAATTCCAATTTTAGGTTATTTTCAGTTTTATTGGAATATCATTTGTTCTGTGCACTCGTTAACATTGTAATTAACAATCAATTAATACAAATTTTAGTTGACAATGACTGTACTGATAACTATCACAGTTGGTATTTCTGTGCAGAATTGGTGAAATGTATGTATTAACTACCATTGGCAATCAAAGACTATCCATATTTTGGAACAATTGCATCAATATATAAGACCTCTTTTTTACCATTTAGTCTTACAGACATTGGAGTAGGCTTTCAACGAGTGATTGATTAAATTACCTCGCAGAATAATCGTGAATCTACCTGTTCATCATATATAGATGACATCTGAATGTGCTAAATTTACAGAAGATAAAGAAATAAATCTTCAGGCATTTCTGTCATGTCCAAGATCTTGTTACTTGTCTTTCTAGTAAAAATGAGTTTATGATAAAACACGCATCAATTTTCTTGCTTATGGCATTAAAAATACTTGCTCCTGATTAGTTGCTGCTTCTTAAATACCTTAAAGTTCCCTCTATAAAAAAGAAAATGGACGATATTCATTAAGGTGTTAGTTTATTACAGCAAATGAGTAGCACATTTTTCTAATTAAACAAAATCCTTAATAGTCCAACTTCTCATGTCTGAAAAGCAGTTACTGCTTTCAAAAAATATCAAAAACTGACATCAAAAATGTCTGCCTCTGAGTTACTCACAACTGCATCTCATTTACAGCTGTGATTGATGCGTAACACACAAGCTGCACCTCATCCAAAAGTGAATGGCTTTATCCTATTGAAGAAGGAGTTGCCACAGTTGTTGAGTATTAACGGAAATGAAGACATTACTTTCTATGAAGTGTATAATCAAGTAATGAGACATGTAATGAACTGTAACTGCTGTAAACAGTGGATATACTTTGGGTGAGATTATGAAAATTATGTGAACAACCGAAATGACCAAATTGATGGATTAGTTTAACTAATAATAGCAGTGCAACAACAATTTTTCAGTCTGATGATTGCTTCACTACTTAGCTTCAATTCCTTGTTTCCTGCTAAAAACACAAAAACTCTTCAACCTTTGTATGAACTGAATTAACCCCACCTCCTAGCCTGCCCTTTTCAGTTTAACTTCATCCCTACAAGCATCACATACAGTTAAGAATATTAATGAAGAGAAAAACAATGCAAAATTACAATTTGTGCCACCTGTATAACTGAACTACACCTGAAAGTATTAAATGATTATTGTAAATTGGTCAGATCAAACAAAGTTCTTTTCAGCAGAGAAATTAACTCTTGTCAACTATTGTAGGTCTGAGAAGAAATTCTCATCAAATTGAAACATTTATTTAGAAGCATCATGTAAGCATGTAATGATAAAGCAAAACACAAATTTTCATTAAAACCATTTTCTTATATTCAGAGTAGTTGTTAGATGTTGAAAGAATGGGTTATTTGGTGGATATGGAGAAAACCACTGAGATATTGAATAAACAAACCAAATCCTGCAAGAACTAAGCTACCGTAAAAATATATATTAGGGACCAAAATACACTGCAAAAATAAAAGACAAAGGTTCTACATGTACATGGGGGAGGGGAGATTACACACTCTCTCTCTCTCTCTCTCTCTCTCTAATAATTGACAGATCACACTATGAGCAAATGCTCTCTCTCTCTCTCTCTCTCTCATTTCAACTCAACATACAATTGTAGCATCAGTCATTGAATAAATACATTAGTACACAGATCTGTTATTGTAGTTGAGGAGGGGACGAGTCTAGCAAGAAATGTCATATCTTGCAAGAATTTTCAAAAAGGAAACATTTTCCTCAGGTGTGTAAATCCTATTATAAATCTAACGGGGTCTCGTTATAAACTAGGTCCTGATACAATCTCCAACACATTATTTTCTTTAACTTTTACATTTTCAGTCCCATTGGAACACCCATTGTGTTTTCAACACTCGTGATTAACAATCAATCAATGAAATCTTTAGTCAACAGTGGAGACACTGACAGTTTTAGCAGAATGTTTTACTCATTAAACCAGTCAGAAGCAGAGTTAGGAATATGAGAAGCTTGCATCTAATAGGCTGAAAATTTACCAACATCTGCCACAGCCTGTTCCTACAGTCTCAGACCGGATGTTATCCTTGGACAGAAATTCATGGTCTCAATATTCTTCGGTGCATGTCAAATTTGGCTTGCCTCAAGATCCCACCTTACCCGAGGTTTTTCCAGAGCAAATTGTTGATGATATCCCAACCCCATGGCTCCAGATTCAATCCCACAGTATGGCACCTTGGGACAACCAAAGCTTTACAATTGAATTTGGCAAAAGAGAAATTAAAAGAAACCCATCGTCCCACCACTGCTTCGCAACAGGTGTTGCGTTTACATCCTTGTGACTTAGCAGTTCACCAAAAATGACTAACAGAATAAGTACCAAGTTTCACAAAAAATGCGTCCTGGGGTCGATTTGTTTAACTAAAATTCTTCAAGGCAATGCCCCAGCATGGCCACAGTCTGGTGACTGAAGCAAGTAAAAGAAGTTTGTTTTTATAACTGTTCTTGACTTTCTCTGTCACTGATGAGTTAATTATTAACAGATCCATTTACTAAAGATTCTATTCAACCAATGACACTTCTCCTACAAACCCCAAAGTAATGGAGAGAGCTTTATCAAATGATACACCAGGTATTCAAAGAATGTAGCATCACAACCACACATGCTGGTGCAGTTGCAGGTGTGAGTGCATTCAGTCATCCCTAATGTATACCAGGTTTTTGATAATTTGTAATAGTTATTTTTAAATAAATACTTAGCAGTGAAAAAGAAGACAAAATGCATACACCACACATTTTATGAATTTGAAATTGTATATAAGAGCTATCGGAACCTATTAATTCTTCCATACACTGACAATGGTTTATTGGTTCTCTGATGAAGGTCTAATAGCACTAGAAACTAGTCAGATTGATCCCTTTTTCTGTCCACAGAGAGATGAAATCCATGGTGTAGTCATTTTGTTTACCTATTACATTGGGGTTAAATTGTATGTTTATTAAAAACAAGTACATACAACACCATCAAACACAAACAGGGCAGAGACAGAGAAAAGAGAGAGATAGAGAGGGAAGAGAGAGAGAGAGGGAAGAGAGAGAGAAAGAGAGGGAAGAGGAGAGAAAGAGAGAGAAAGAGAGGGAAGAGGAGAGAAAGAGAGAGAAAGAGAGAGAAAGAGAGGGAAGAGGAGAGAAAGAGAGAGAGAGAGAGAGAGAGAGAGAGAGAGAGAGAGAGATCCTAAATATTACAAAATGCAAGCTCAATATTTTTTGAAGTTTTTATTTGTAAAATGTCACAGCAACGAAGAGAGAAACAAGAGGTAGGTCATGCAGAAACACACTGTGATGGCTCTCTATAAACAACTAGATTAGGGGAGGACTTAATGACTACGCAGGACTGGATTGAGCACCTACCAGAATGTTGAAGTTTACACGAACAACAACAAGATGGGTTGTAACCCAGAAGCAGAACAGCAGCAATCCCATCAACAGTCTACTGACCAGTAACCAGATGCACATACCTGGAAGATCCAGGTAAACTATTGGCTGCAATGAAACAGTTCGCAAAGGCAAATGACCAAAGCTAGCAAAGACCCAGCACACACACAAACAACAGGGCATTTTTTATTTATTTATTTAATTTTTCAGCCACATAAAAGAAACATTAATGAATGATATTAGTGTAATGAAATAACATCACAATATTTGATGGTGGATTAGTAAAGATCAAGCCAAGATAAACACACTAATCTTTATCCATTTATCTGTCCAAAGTATTTTCATAAGTTTGTCTTAAATGTCCATGTTTGTTTTCAGACTTTCAGTTAGCCCTGATTTCAAATGTTTTGAGTAAAATAAAGATTTCCTTTCATAAGTCCCCAAGTTACTCTGGTAGTTCAAATAAATTGAAAATGTGCATCGTATATAATAAATGGATGCCAGGGAAATGTGTCCTGCGAATCAGATGTGATACACAGGAGAAGCAAAGGGTTTGGCAAGATGAATAAACATTTAGACCAGAATTGTATGACTACAACACCCTTATCTGCAGAAAGGTCAATGAAAACAAGAAAAAAACTCAATAAAACTTCAGATGGACTTTACTGTGTAGGTCATGGATGGAAGCTTGCTGACTATAGTGACTCACTATATCAATACAGTCATCATCATCATCGTTCAACGCCTGCTTTCCATGCTGGCATGGGCTGGACGGTTTGACTGAGGACTGGCAAGCCAGAAGGCTGCACCAGGCTCCAATCAGATCTGGCATGGTTTCTACAGTTGGATGCCATACTAGTAAGTCCAGGCAACTGTAACCATTGTAAGTATTATTGTATTATTGATTTCGTTCTACCATATTCTTGGTAATTAAATCAATTAATTACATTAATCATCTCTATATACGGTAGACAAACTTTCACAAAAGTCAAACATATGAGAGAATCTCAGTTTTATTTTATTTACTAGGTTGAATCTGAAGGAAGGTGTTGTGCTCTCGTGGCCTTTGCAGTTCCTCTAAAACCAGTGTGATTGATGCCATTAACATTCCTCTAGTAATATTATTCCTCTTGTAAGGTATTGAGCTGGCAGAAACGCTAGCACTCCAGGCAAAATGCTTGGCGGTATTTCGTCTGTCTTTACGTTCTGAGTTCAAATTCCGCCAAGGTTGACTTTGCCTTTCATCCTTTTAGGGTCGATAAATTAAGTACCAGTTGCATACTGGGGTTGATCTTATCGACTGGCCCCCTCCCCAAAAATTTCGGGCCTTGTGACTAGAATAGAAAAAAATTTTATTCCTCTTAAACCTTTCTAAGTCAACATTAGACATGAATTAGGAGGAAGCTCAGAGGATTGGTGTTGTGGGAAGAAAAGACAGGGCAGAGAGATTAATGAGGGGTCGGGGGTGGGGGTGGGGTTAAACATGATATGATCAGAAAGACAAGGGGCTCAGGAATGTGAGTTTGGTAGCATGAGAGCAACCAACTCTGAGGAGCAGAGGTTGTTACAACAGAAAGAGGAAACAGTTTGAAGCAATAATAAGAAAAGATGGAGTAAATACTTGCCTAAATCTTGTATATTATCTTTATAGCTTTTACTTGCTTCAGTCATTAGCGGCCATGCTGCGGCACTGCCTTAAAGAGCATTTAGTTAAATCAACCTCAGAACTTATTTTTTAAGCCCAGTATTTATTCTGTTTGTCTCTTTTGCCAAACCGTTAAGTTACAGATATACATACCAACACTAGTTGTCAAATGACAAACATGGACACAAAGACATACATATGATAGGCTTTCAGTTCCCATGTACCAATTCCACTCACAAGGCTTTGGTCAGCCCAAGGCTATAGTAGAAGACACTTGCCCAGAACCATGCGGTTGAGAAGCAAACATCTATGACCACACAACCATACCTGAGCCTATATCGTTAGTAATTATTTCATCAACCATAATGGTGACACAAAAAGTAACCAGCATGAACACAAGACATTTCCTACCTGTGATCTGTGCCAATTCAAAGTGTAAATATAATCAAAAACATTTACCCTTTATGATTGAACGTCCTGTTTTAAGTTAAATATGTTCTCCTGAATTGAAACTGTGCTTTTATTTCCATCTCATAAGCTATGTACCATTTACACCTTAGTTATATAACCCAAAACTACAAAGCTGTCTTTATAGTGGCTTCTGAGAGGAATATTTTCACTGCACACTGTCTGTAGCCCTTTGGTAGTCATTCAAATACAACAAGTCAGTCAGTCGTGTCATTAGTCGACAATGAAACGCATCATTCAAAATTAAAAGCTTGGATGGATTAATGCCAGAAATGAAGTTTATAAAACTTAATAAAATAATAATGGTTTTCTAACAAAGGTACATTAGAGAATCTGGGGAATGAGTTCTACCAAATAATTAAACCAACCCCAGAATTGACTAATCTGGTTTTATTGAGCCCTGGAAGGATGAAAAGCAATATCAATAAAAACAACAAAATTAAGGGTTTCTTACATATAATTACTAACATTACTGCAGAGTGAGAAATATTTGTGGAGACGGGTTGGGAGCCAGTTGAGTTGATGCCTGTATTTGATCAACACATATTTGTCTACACAGGAATGATGAAAGCAAAGAAGGCTCAACAGAATCTGAACTGAGAAGGAAATGAGACAAAACTAAACACAGTAACACTTTATAATTCTTGCCACATCATTACTACAACAATAAGAACAACATTGCTACTTTATCAATAACAACCATTTAGTTGAGGACCTTATAATTCTTATATTAGGGCCTTCATTTTGAATTCTGAAATATGACAACACTGCCGCATCAGCTCCCTGCAACAAGCTCTACTCAAAAGATATCTACAATGGCTTGGCCATACTCTCCATCAGCCTCTGGGGGAATTCGTTTGCAAGATGGCCAACCCAGCTCCCCTTCCAGGCTGATGCAAACAAGCTGGAGGACAACTGAAGATGTGGTTGGTAACAGTTAAGGTTGTCAGGGATGGACAATTAGGCCCCATAACTATTGTCTTCATCGGTGGAACTGGGAGTAGGCATCCATTACAGTCTCAATTGTGGCTGGCCATCAGATGTGGTCAGCATTCATGAAGGATGTGGTGAACTCGGTTGGAGCCAGCAGAAACAACCCCAGGTAAATGCCACCGCAAGTAGATGTGGTACATTAGTGCCTTTACCATTACAAGATTTCTTGCTACAATAACAGCCATGTCTAATGTTGGTTCCATATTTTGGTTGGAAAGGCTAGAGTTGATTTAATTCACCAAAATATTTTTTTCCTGATGTTTTATCAACCTTGGAAAGTAAACAAGTGAGCAACAGCAAGACCTGAATGCAGAATATAAAGGGATTCAGCTAAATACTTGCAACGCATATTTGTCCAATGACCAATTTTGACATTTACAGGAATATTTAATAATCCAGTATTTGTAACAAATGTTATTTTAATTATCAAAATTAAGAGTTAATGATTTTTCCTTCTCTTGCAGCAACACATTTTCTTTTAGACAACCGCATTAACAGATTTCATCAAGAGCATGGTGCCTCAGAGAGAGAGAGAAGATAAGTTATTGTAACAAATATTTAATAGATTCTATAAACACATGATTCTAAATTTAGAATTACCAATGCTATCTTTTAAATTATATTTGCTGTTGTTTTAGATTCTGTGACACCAATTGGATAGCCTATCCCAGACATTTACTGCGGGACACTACTTGATACAGCAGTAAATAATTAACCAGCCAATTCAGAAGAATGACTACTAGTTTTTAAAATGAGTCACAGACATGACACCATACTCTCTTTCTCGTATACACACACAGACACGTAGCCACTTATACACTCATGGCAATCCAATAGTTCTGGCTATGAAAAATTTCATTCGTTTGTGTTAATGACACCACTTGGAACCACTTCACATTAGTCAACTCCTTTAGGGAAAGCATGAACATTGCAGCACATGCTTCCCTACAGCTATGAGGCTTCATTCCTAAAATATTCAGGGTGTGGGTTTTTAGGTGGAGAAGGGGTAATGACATAATGCTTAAAATTAAATAAAACAAAAAATGTAGAATTTCTAGCAAAGACATGAAGCTACCCAGATTTGGAGCAGCTAAACATGTTGACCCAGTACTTCATTTGTACTTTACTTTCGTGACTAGGAAAGGATGAAAGACAAAAATCAACTCTGCTAAGATTAGAATTAGAGTATTAGAAGACCTAACTAAAAAGCAAAATATTTTATTCAATTCCCAACCAATTATGTCAATCTACTCTCATTTACATGAGTTAAACTTTTGGTTACCATATTTCTGTTGGAATTCATTTTGAAAATAATGTAGAATTTAGTAAAATAACTTGGTCATTATTAAACTGCTGTTTGGAACATAAAATATAATTCTAGTAGTTTTAATTTATAGATTGTTTAAAAAACAGGAAGTCAGTATCATGAAACATGAAGGGGTCTTGGACAGGTTAGTATCAAAAGAGTTAAATACATCACAGTAGTTGGAAACACCATTGTTTTTAAATGGAGAACAGCAGATACCAAGAAACAAAAACAATTTGTGTAATTAGAGCAAAGAGTGAACATGGAGGGGAGAGAGAGAAGACAATGTGAGACGGGGTTTCATTCTACAGTAAAGAAATAACTTATGTCACCAACACATAATGGGAACAACTTACATGGCAAATAGAAAATATCCACCATTTTTGCTAAAACAGTCAGGTCCAGACTATCAATGAACACACACACACACACACACACACATCTGTATGTGGGTATGGGTGTGAAAGATGGAGAGGAAGAGCATCTAGGCATAAAAATCTTGCTTCAATTACCTCTTGTCTAGGCTATGTTAGCTAGGAAAAACACGCATTAAAACAAAACTATATAAACACACACACACACACGCTCATATGTATTACATGGTGTATTTAATAGCATAAGACGCATAGCCAATTAGACGCACCCCAATTTCAGCAGCACATATTCAAGAACAAAGTATTTAAAGCATTAAAGTATATAATATTTAAAGCAGCTTCACATATGGGTCTCAGGGCAATATTTTTTAAAATAAGGTTTTGAGTGGAAATGTGCAGATTATATGCCACCAAATACAGGATAAATAAATGTATGTGGATATACACACACACACATACACACACACACATGTGCTGATGCCATGTAAAAAGCTCCCATGCTGGTGTCACCTGAAAAGCACCCATGTTGGCACCATGTAAGAAGCATCTGGGCTGGTGCCACATATAAAAAGTATCCATGCTGGTGCCACATAGAAAGCACCCAGTCCACTCTGTAAAATGGCTGGCACTAGGACAGGCATCCATCCGTAGAAACCGTGCCAAAACAGATAATTGGAGCTTGGTGCAGTTCTCCAGCCTTGCCAGCTCCTGTCAAACCATCCAATCCACACCAGCATGGAAAATGGACATTAAATGGTGTGTATGTGTGTGCGTGTGCACATGTGTGTGCGTGTGCACATGTGTGTGTGTGTGTGTGTGTGTGCACGTGTGTGTGTGTGTGCACGTGTGTGTGTGTGTGTGCACGTGTGTGTGTGTGTGCACGTGTGTGTGTGTGTGTATCATCATCATTTAGCATCCGTTGTCCATGCTGGCATGGGTTGGACAGTTTGACCAAGACTGGCAAGCTGGAGCACTGCACCAGACTCCAGTCCGGTTTGGCACGGTTTCCACGGCTGGCTGCCCCTCCCAATGCCAACCACTCCAAGAATGTGATAGGTGCTTTTACGTGCCACCAGCACGGGTGCCATCTACATGACACTGGTATCTTCCACAACTGCAATTTCAATATGTGTATATGTGTGTGTGTATACACATACATACATACACATATATCCGTACACACAACCCTACACAGATCTACATGGACAGTCAAAAATGGTCTGAATCACTTGAAGAGCCATACAGTCAAAGATACAGGTGAAGAATCATATCACTTTTTACTCTTGAGTGAAGAGAAATTCTGGAAGTGATGGCATCAAGAGTCAAGAGACTGCACTGAGAATGTCCTGCTGGTTCTGAAGAACACACAGTCACAAACTAAGGAAACTCCAAATCTATAATTATCCAGAACCCTGGACCCTGGCCAGGCTGGAGCAATACCTTGGAGGGTTTAGACAAACAAATCAACACCAGGATTTATGTGTTTTTTTTTTTTTAGTTTGGTATTTATTCTATCAATTCTATCAGTCTCTTTTGTTGAACTATTAGAATAGAAGGACATAAACAAACCAGCACCAGTTGTCAGACGGAGAGTGAGAGACAAACACAGGCTATACACACAAAACAGACTCCAAAACAGTTTCTGTCTACCAAATTCACTTCTAAGACTTTGGTTGGCTCAGGGGTTAAAAAAGAAGACACCTGCCCAAGGTGCCATGCAGTGGGACTGAACCCAAAACAAGGTTGCAAGTTTCTTAGCCACACAGCCATGCTGTGATGTAACAAATTTTGCTAACATTAAATTATATAGGAGAAAACAATGAAAAACAAACAAACAATAAAAAGGGGAGGGAGAGAGAGAGAGAGAGACAGAGACAGAGAGAGAGAGAAAGAGAGAGAGAGAACTCTTTGCAACAACAACAAAAAAAGCTGAAAATTTATTAGTTCTAATCTGAAAGTGTAAAAACAACTGACTAAAGTGAATTTGACATAAGACGGCTGTGTGTAATTAGAACACCAGGGATAAAGTGGGATTAGAAGTGATTAAAATAGATTATGGGGGAAACGAGAAGAGATAAGGAATCTATGGAAAGGAAATACCACTTTCAAGGAAACAATTATTTACCCCTTGTTTTTAGGGGTCTAATGAGAAACCTGGTAAATTTCATGAATAAAGGACATGGTATATTTCACTGAATGAAGTCTGCCATCCAGTCTGATTTAGCATCGTTTCTGCAGCTGGATGCCCTTCCTAACACCAAACACTCCGAGAGTGTAATGGGTGCTTTTACGTGCCACTGGTACTGGTGCCATTTGCATGACACCAGTATCTGCCATGACTGCAATTTTGCTCAGCTTGATGGGTCTTCTTCTCAGGCATGACATAATGCCATAGGTCTTGGACATTGCTTCCATGAAGCCCAACACTTGAAAGGAGCTTTTCATGCACCACCAGCATCAGTCGCTTTGCCTCCATGAAGTCCAACGATTGAAAGGTGCTTTTTACATGCCACCAGCACAGATGCAAGTTATGTGACACCAGCATCAATACAGGTATATATTTAAGAGATGAGGTATTATTTACATTATTTACATTTGACGGATATTTGTCCTCATCTTGTTTGTTGTTAACACAACGTTTCGGCTGA
>JAOPJW010010025.1:72991232-73004223 GCA_027122535.1 Octopus maya | reverse complement strand
CACATGTTTCTGTATGGCAATGACACTGAAAAAATATGTAAATACTCATTAATTGTTATGGCAACAAGTGTGAATATTTGCAATTATGTCTCTGTGTGCCTGCAAGTGTATATTTGTGTGTGTGTGTGTGTGTGTGTGTGTGTGTAATAGAGAGTAAATATGAGAAACATTCAGTCCATACACAGAGACACACTGCAGCAGCTGTTAACCAAAACGCACATCACAGATCAGTCATTTGGATGACACGGAAATATTGATTTCAAATTCTGGCACAAGGCCAGCAATTGTAAAGGAGTGGGGACGTTAACAACGTCGACATCAGTACATGACTGGTACTTATTTCATTAATGAGATGAAAGGCAAAGTTGACCTTGACGGATTTTGAACTCAGAACATTAAAGGTTGACAAAAATACTGCCAAGCATTTTACCTGGCAGGCTAACAATTCTGCCAGCTCACCGCCTTAATAATAATAATAATAATAATAATGGTTTCAAATTTTGGCACAATGTCAGTAATTTCAGGGAGTGGGTAAGTTGATGACACTGACCCCCAGTGCCCAACTCATATTTATTTTATCAACCCCCAAAAGGATGGGAGGCAAAATCAACGGTGGCAGAATTTGATCTCAGAATGTAAAGACAGACGAAATGCCTCCAAGCATTTGGTTCACTGCCCAACAATTGCACTTAAATATTTATTTCTTTACTGCCCACAGGGGGCTAAACATATAGGGGACAAACAAGGACAGACAAAGGGATTAAGTCAATTACATCGACCCTGAAAGGAAGAAAGGCACAGTCGACCTTGGCGGAATTTGAACTTAGAACGTAATGGCAGATGAAATACTGCTAAGCATTACGCCTGGGGTGCTAAGGATTCTGCCAGTTCACTGGCTTTAAATTGCACTTCATGGATGTATCTGGAAGTCGTTAACAAGTCTTGCTTTCTGACCAGTGTTACTGGTCACTCTCAAATTCCTCACATCTCTCTTTTCCTCATGCCAGGCGTACTTGGTATCACTATCTTCATTGTTGTTTAATGTCCACCTTCCATGCTGGGTAGGACAGAATGACAGGAGCCAGCCAGGCAGCAGCAGCAGCCTGCACTTAACTTTTGTTTCTGTTTCAGCAAGCTTTTACAGCTGGATGCCTTTCCTATCACCAACCACCCCAACAGAGTGGTTTATCATTATTTTGTTCTATTTTTTAAAATGTCGATATATGTTTTTTCATCATTCGTATGGCAAAGTTTCTTACAGCAAATTTTCCAGACATGTATTCTGGTTAAAATGGAACCAGTGCAGGTTAGTTCTGATGGGAGAGTACAGATGTAGAGCAATACTATAAGATGCAATACTCCATTACCAAGGACATTAACCTCTAAATAAATTTTCAGCATTTTAAACAGGGTGAAGGTGGAATGTCTACAGCTTCTTGGTATGACTTCTATAAGCAGGCCACATGTCATTGACAGCAGACAGTAATATTGGCAACACACACACACAAGAGCAATAAATCATATTATAATAAGTAGCAATAAAATTTTTGAAAAATAAAGAAGAACAAACCAGGGACAAATGAAACCTATGTCATAGGCATAGCTGTAGATAAGATATTGGCTTAGAAGGTTGCTTCTCAACCATAAGGTTCTGGGGTCAGTTCCACTGCATGGCACATTGGGCAAGTGCCTTCTACTATAGCTCTGGGCCAACCAAAGCCTTGTGAGTAGATTTGGCAGGCAGAAATTGAAAGAAGTCCTTCATGTGTGTGTGTGTGTGTGTGTGTGTGTGTGTGTGTGTGTGTGTGTGTGTGTGTGTGTGTGTGAGAGAGTGCGAGAGAGAGTGTGTGTGTGTGTGTGTGTGATAAATAATGTGGGTAATAACCTTTAGTATGCTTTATAAAGCTCCTCCTCAGATATTGACTACCATATGCTATCATATCATACAGAAGGAATTCTCCTTTTACTGAATGTACATGTGGAAATCTGTTAATATCCACAGAATTCATACCAAAAAATTATGATACAAGAAGGTTGAATATATATAATTACATGCATACATATACATACACACACACACACACACACACACACACACACACATATATATGTATGTATATGTATGTGGATGAGTGTGTGTGTTTCCTTGTCTTGACGTCATGTGATGATTGTAAATGAGCATCACCATCATACAAGCAGTGTCATTTCCAATAGTCTGTGAAAACACAACTGGTCATGGCCTAAGTATTACTTGGAAACAAGTGAGGGTTGGTGACAGAAAAATCTGCCCCAACAAATTCCATCTGACCCATGTCAGCATAAAAAAGTGGATGTTATGATGATGATGGTGATAATTTTCTGGTTCATATCAGTAAAGTTACATGCCGGAGACATTCTCAGAATTATTCATAAACATCTTGCTATCATTAATTCTATGTAAGAAAGTCTTCTAAGTCTTGTAGCAAATTAATTCTGGTTATACGTAGCCACATTTGAATATAAAAATTGAAGAATCACAATTTTACACGAGTTGGGTCGCATGCAAATATATAGGTTAAGTATATAAATATTTATAGGTTAAATAATTAGGTTAAATATATCACACTGTAGGTTATATATATGTTATCATACAGTGTTAAAGACATCAGAATAACACAACAGAATCCTACAATATGCTACATATGTTAGACACAAATCAAATGCTTATGTTACGACACAGTTTATTACTCCAGTAAATGTTACAACAATGGGTTTTTTAAGTGACTGCCACACAGGGAGTTACACAAATTACTCTCATACTTGGGTTCACACGGCAGATTATAACAGGAAGTTACAAACAGCAGTATCGCACAAAATGTTATAAATACTGGTTTCATATTTTGATACGAGGCCAACAATTTCAGAGAAGGGGTTAAGTTGATTATATCATCCCCAGTATGTAACTGGTATTTATTTTATCGACTCTGAAAGAATAAAAGGCAAAGTCAACCTTGGTGGAATTTGAACTCAGAACCCAAAGATAGATGAAATGCTGCTAAGCATTTTGTCCAACAGGTTAACAATTCTGCCAGCTTGCTGCCCTTGAAATGCTGCAAATACAGAAACATTAGTCCTGTTATCAAATGTCATTGTTATGGCACCTGTGCCAGTGGCACGAAAAAAGCACCGTTCAAGCGTTGGGCCTCATGGAGGCAGTGACAGGTAACCAAAACTTTTGGCAATATATCGTGTTTGTGTAAACCTGTGAAGCCAAGTGAGACTGTAGTCGTGACCGATGCCAGTGTCAGGCTATTGGCACGTGGCCAAATCAGATTGGGACCTGGTGCAGCCCCAACACCACCACCGGCTTACCAGTTTTCAGTCAAACTGTCCAACCCATGCCAGCAGGGAAAGCGGATGTTAAATGATGATGATGATGCAAAAAGCAGAGATAAAGTGACAGAGAGTTGAAGGAATGGAGTTGAGAGAGAGAGAGAGAGAGGGAGAGAGAGAGAGAGAGAGAGAGAGAGAGAGAGAGAGTGTGTGTGTGTGTGTGTCAGTGATAAAGTAGAACACCAGCTGAATGTAGTTTTATGATTTTCAGTTTTGAAATGAAATAATCTGACGACCTCCATACACTGACCTCCCCACCCGACCCCAACCCTCCGGATACACTCACCAAAATAAATAAAAACAATAACAAGAACAATCGAATAATGAACAAACAACTGATAGGGTTTCAATCTAGTCTCTCATCTTTTTTTCTTTTACTTGTTTCACTCATTGCACTGTGGTCATGCTGGGGCACTGCCTTGAACAATTTTTTGTTGAATGCATCGACCCCTGGGCTCATTGTTTTTAAGCCTGCAACTTATTCTATCAGTCTGTTTTGCTGAACTGCTAAGTTATGAGGAGACAAGCAGACTAACACTGGTTGTCAGCAGTGGTGGGGGACAAACACACACACACACACATATATATATATACACATACACACACAGATATATATATATATATATATATACATATATACATACACACACACACATATATATATATACACACACATATGCACATGCACAATAAGCTTCTTTCAGTTTCCATCTACCACATCTACACACAAGGCTTTGGTCATCCAGGGAGTATAGTAGAAGGCATTTGCATAAAGTGTCACATAGTGGGATTGATCTCAAAACCACATAGTTGGGAAGCCAGCTGTTTTCCACACAGCCACGTCCTTAAATGATGTTAAGGCAACATAGAGAGTAGTTTGAGAGCAGGAAAGTGGAAGAGACCACCTTGTAGAATGAGGAACTGGTTTTGTTAGTGTTAAGCAATTTATGATTTTAGAAGAACAGAAGCAGTATACTGTACCTAATCTGAGGAAATGGAATGGTCGCTGTTTTGAAGTGTGACTGGTTATGTGATTTCCAAACATGCAAGAGGTGCTTGGAGATGGGTTGCTCTGTCTGTCACTAATGATTGCTTATCATGAGTGCTTAATATCGTTTACAAATGAAATAATAAAAGTAACCAACAATAAAAACAAAGTAAACGATTTGTTTCATCTTCTGAACCCTTCAGGGTAAGTCACGAACAAGTATATCAATTGTCAACTTGTAGTCACACGCCTGAGCAAATGATACCCTTGTTATGTACGGGTGCACAGCATAGTTTGTTGATATCAAATGGAATCATGAAATAATTGAAAAAGAAAAAAAAAAAGAGCAGCGGTGGTGGTGATGGTAGTGATGGTGATGGTGATGGTGGTGATATGTGGCTGTGAAGGTGATGATGATGGTGATGGTGTCGGTTGTATGATATAGAGGTAGTTGATGGTTGATGGTTGATGGTTGATGGCTGATGGTTGATGGTTGATGGTTGATGGATGTGGTTGTAGTAACGATAGTGATTATCTTGGTGATGATGCTTTAGTCATTGATGAACCAGTCCTTCACGAACAAAGTCATAGCAACCGTCACCAAACTACTCCATTGTTCAATGCTGTTGTTTCTTTGTCTCAGCTCATGATAGAACAGACTTATGATCAAAGGCATTCCAACTGTGACCATCCCGTCTTTTTCCTATGTACAGAATACCTGGGAAAACATTATCCAAAGTGTACATTTTTCAAGACAGTAGGGTGAGATTTCCCAGATTGTTGTGGCCAAATCATGGCCATCTGTACGTGTTTTTATGTTTTTAATATTACATTTAATACTAAGGTGGCATTTTGGTCCACCTGAATGTTCTGAGTTCAAATTTCGTTAAGGTCAACTATGCTTTTCATACTTTCGGGATAGCTAAAATAATTATCACTGGAATCGATGTACCCGACTTAACCTTTGCCCCCAAATTTCAGACCTTGTTATAAAATTTTAAAATCAATATTACATGTGATAGTATATGTTTTAATATTATAATATCATTTGATTTGGACATGCTTTGCCTTTACTCCTGAAGGTATCTTAAATTTTCTTGAAAAAAAATTTGTTTATTACTCTTTTACTCTTTTACTTTTGTTTCAGTCATTTGACTGCGACCATACTGGAGCACCGCCTTTAGTCGAGAAAATCGACCCCCAGGAGTTATTCTTTGGAAGCCTAGTACTTATTCTATCGGTCTCGTTTGCTGAACCGCTAAGTTACGGGGACGTAAACACACCACCATCTGTTGTCAAGCGATGTTGTGGGGACAAACACAGACACACAAACATATACCCACACATATATATATACATATATACGACGGGCTTCTTTCAGTTTCCATCTACCAAATCCACTCACAAAGCTTTTGTCGGCCCAAGGCTATAGTAGAAGACACTTGCCCAAGGTCTCACGCAGTGGGAATGAACTCGGAACCATGTGGTTGGTAAGCATGCTACATACCACACAGCCACTCCGATTGTTGAAATTTCGTTCGTTTTTTTTTTTTTGAAGTTTTATATAAGGCCCCCTGGGTGAAGATGGGGGAAGATGGGTGAAGATGGGGGAAGATGGGTGAAGATGGGGACAGCTAAATTATGACCTAATGGGCACAATTTCTGTAATATTTATTTGCTTTCGGTTGAGTTTCTTGCCTGATTGGAATTACGGCGGTGATCAACAAATTCAACGAGGAAGTAGCGAGAAAATCTCATCATGCTATAACCCGTATACTACCACCTAATACGGTCATTTCCAGAAATCTCGTGACAGTGCGACCGCGGGAACAATGCCTTTCGGGATAAGCTCCCTGAGATGCGCGCCAAAAGAGGAAATCGTTCTACATGCGCTTCTATTGTGCTCGGGCATTACTGACATATGAATTTAGGTTGAATAGCTACCTTCACATGCTGGATGAATCTGGCCATCGGCCGACCCATTGTGAAGACTGCTCTGCAGCTTTCCTTTGGCTCAGAAGGGCAGACAATTTTCCTCTTTCTGGTGGCTATGGTGAAATAGGTTGAGGCTTAAACGCGACTGAAAGGACCGAAGACAAATACTTTCCTTTTCGACCAAAATTTCGTCATTTGGAAAGGAAAGAAAGTGAAAGTTGAGATGGGTGTACTTTCCTCCAGTAAATTTGTTGAAAGGTGGGTGAATGCGTTGAGGATGGGTCGACTGAGTAGGCCTATCCTAAGCTGCTGCGTGTAAACTGAGGCGTATGGAAAACAGAGGAGCACTTGCCATGGTACTGTTGGTGCGTAAACTGGCTCGGTATCCGTGAGGTTCTTTGGTTGCCTCTGGGTAGAGCTTCCCTCCCCTATTGAGGAATTTTGTTGTTAGAATTCTTTTGTTAATCGTAATTGTTTTTATGTTTAAGGCATGATTATGTAATCCCCACTGTCCTTTGTTCTTGTATTATCCTAAATGATCTTTGTGATCTTTGTGGCAAATAAAGAAAATACCTTTGTTATTACTATTATTGAGTAGGAGAGCAGTACACCCCATCAAAGTGACATTGGGGTACAAATATACGAAAACCAATATACCCATCATCACTACTCGTCTTATAAGGGTACACCAGGTACATGCATCACAACCATAAGTGCGTTACATGGGGAGCTCATATCAAGATAAGCAGTGCATGACCTTGTAAGTGGGGCCCAGTTAAAATTTTCTTCAGGTCGAATAGCCCATCATGCTCAAAAGGTCCCTGAATAAGGGTCATTTAATGATGAAGAATGAAACACATGTTTCTAGAAGTAAATTAACCAAACCCAAAAGAATTCCTCTCAAAACATGTCTTGATGCTTCCCTCACTACTTCTGCTTGTGATCAGAGGTGCACATATCCTTAGCCACCAAAGGACATGCTCAACTGGTTAATGACAAACAACTGACAAGCAAATCTGCGGTATTGAGCAGAATATTTGCTGTATCCTATTTCTTACACCAAAACAACACATGTACATGATAACACTTCCAATCTGTTAAGATCAGAAGACATAAGAGCAGCTGCCTAGTATTGCATCAGGGCATATCTGGTGCTGCATCAGGATTATTTTTACTATTCCCTTTATTGCCATCACCACCACCCCCATCATCATCATCATCATTTTATTCTACCGTTACGGCTTTATGTTCTGAGTTCAAATTCCGCCGAGGTC
This sequence comes from Octopus maya, assembly GCA_027122535.1. Lineage (NCBI taxonomy): Eukaryota > Metazoa > Mollusca > Cephalopoda > Octopoda > Octopodidae > Octopus > Octopus maya. The sequence continues at coordinate 72,996,654 of JAOPJW010010025.1, read as the reverse complement.
GACTTTGCCTTTCATCTTTTCGACATCGATAAAATAAGCATTAGTTGATCACTGGGGTCGGGCAGAACCGTTGGCACGCTGGGCGAAATGCTCAGCGGTATTTCGTCCTTCTTTACATTTTGAGTTCAAATTCTGCCGAGGTTGACTTTCGGGCCTGGTATAATCGACTAGTTCCTCTCCACCAAAATTTAAGACCTTATACAAAGGATCATCATCATCATTATCCTCCTCACCATCATCATTGTTATTACTATTACTAGCTTAAAAGCCGGATTTTAAGCTAGTATATAGCTTTTAAGCAACTGATCCTGATTAAGAAGATCTGCAAATAGATCTCTGATTTGTTTTGGCGAATTTGTTGCAATTGCTTCCTCCAGAGTCATATCCTAATGATGATCATATTCGGCGCAAAAAATCGTGTATAAAAAAAAATCGTCGAAAACAATCACAGTAATGAAAACATAGGAATCCAAAATTTCAGGATTGCAGGTCTGGATTCGGCCCGGAATGTTTTTCATTTACTCAGAGATTATAAAAAATTGTTATCTTACAAAAAAAAAAAAAAAAAATTGTCGCAGAAAGTCACGTAAAAAGATCGCCGAAAACAATCACAGTAGTGAAAACTTGGAAATCCAAAATTTCAGAATTGTGGGTCCGGATTCCGCCTGAAAGAATTTTAATTTACTCACGGAGTCAGCCTGATTCCAAAATGGTATGATATGTTGGGCTACGGCCTCTTGGAGTAAAGTTGAAAAAGTGTGACACACTGACACACTGACATTCACATTTATTATATTATATCATTTATGTTATATTTATTATATTATATTATTATACCAAAGCGGCGATCTGGCAGAATCGTTAGCACGCCGTGTGAAATTTTTAGCGGTATTTCATCCTCTGTTAAGTTTTGAGTTCGGATTCCTCCGAGGTCGACCTTGCTTTTGGGGTCGATAAAATTAGCCCCAGTTACGTACTAGGGTCGATCTAATCGACTTGTTCTCTTTCCCCCAAAAATTGAGGTTTTGTGCTTCCAGTAGAAAGGATTTATTAAAGTTGAAAAAGTGTGACACACTGACATTCACATTTATTATATTAGATAGGTTTAATTTTGGGGGAACTTTATTTTAAAGTGTATTTTATATATGTGTGTGAGTGTGTGTATATGTGTGTGTGTGTGTGTGTGTGTGTGTGTATTAAAGAAGGCAAGAAATAAAACAAAAATGATAGTGTTCAGTATGATGGTGATAGGAATTTCTGTCAGAGACATGGTTAAACAAAACTGGACATCATCTCCTTCTTATGCTCACATATCCATTCTTTCTCTCTCTTTTATTATTACTCCCACTGCCACCATAAACACTACTACTTTTAATAAAACATCATCAACTCTCCTTAAATTTCTTTGTCTCTCTTTCTCTTCCTCTCTTTTTGTTTGTTTGTTTGTTTGTTTGTTTGTTTCTTTCTTTCTCTATCTCTCTCTCTTCTCTCTCTCTCTCTCTCTCTCTCTCTGTCTTCACCACCGCCCTTACCATTTCTATGCCTACGGTTACTGTCACCCCATCATGAAGAATCATAGGAGTGTCATTAAATAGTGAGAGAGGGGGTCTAAGTGTGACACACTGACACACAGAAATTAGTTTTTGCATTTATTATATTAGATATCAGTATCATTAATATTCTAAATAATGTAGAAATGAAAGAAATAAAATCATAATTCGAATAAAGAATAAGTTTTATTAACATAATAAAATACTGTAGAATCTTTCTTTTAATGACAATTAACACAGACTAATGCAAATTCTCTTGACTCTAATTAACAATACATTTTCTTTTATTTCCCATTTTATTCTGGGTGCCAGTTGCTTGAGAGTTCTGGTTATTTGAATACTGGATAAGAGGGAGCTTACTGTATATGGTTCTTCCTCAAAAATAAAAATCTCTAAGAAAAAATTTAAATAATCTGTTATATTTTTCCAGAAATGCGATGGACTTGTGCAGCCTGAATACAAGAAATTCTCCATTGATCCACAGATCACATCTTTTGAGATGTTACAAGGAATTCTGGCAAAAGCATTTAATATCAAAAGGTAAGTAGTTACATATTTTTCTCTGTTATTTGTTTGTCATCATCTGGAATTTTTTTCCCCACCCCATCCTGGTTGATTCCATTTCCTCTCCTCTCCTCTACCCAATAATAATGGTTTCTCTTTTGAATTGAGTACAAGGCCACTTATGAAAAAGTAGGATAACTTGTGGATTGAATCAATATTTTGCAGATGATAAAAACAACTAAATTACATGGTTTATAACCCTGAACAGCTGTTGACTCCAAGTACAAACACATTATTACATGAAAGTGTTGTCACCCATTTAAAACATTTTCCCATCTCATGCACACTCTAGGCCAGTGATGGGCAAACTGTGGTGGCCCATGGCACTTGCTGAATGAAACGCCAGTTTTTAGTAGTGTGGCCTGTCTGGTGATGAGTTGTGTCTCATGTGGCCCACTTCTCGAAAAAGGTTGCTCATGCCTGCTTTAGGGAATATCTCAAGAAAGCTTGTGCCTTCACTCACCGAAAATTTACAACCACTGGTCCACTATTATGAAAAAAAGAAACAAGCAAATTTATTAAAAGATTTCGTTAATGCTGTAACAAATAATGTCTATTTAGGAAATTTTATTTAATTTCTGTAACCTTTCACCTCTCCATTTAAATTTGGTTTACAGTCTGACATGCTTAATTGACCAACTATTTATCTAAATTTGTTAAAAGCATTAACGACTTTGTATGAATATATTTGTAGTTTCAATTTAAAGAACTTTTTGAATAGATTTAGGAAGAATGTGTAAAAGATGAAACAAGTAAAAGCATTATATCAGTGTCTTTCATTGAAAATATTCTAAATATATATATTTTGGATATTTGCTTTGTTTCATGTTCTCTCCATTGGCTGTTGACAATTTACTGCCTGTTGCTTTTGTACTCAGCCAAATTCAAACTAAACCATCCAGTATTATTGTGGATGTTGTTTGTTATGATTTTGCTTCAACATTGTGAGAATGTTTGTCAGTTCATTCCCGTTCTAGCAGCAGTAGCAAACACAATCTTACCAAGGTTGACTTTGCATCACATAAACAGAATTTCAAAGTTTGCATTTTTTCATCGATATATTGTGTGAAATTTACAAGAAATTGTTTAACTTGCATTTCTATTAGACCCAAAATGTCATCATCTTAAGATCAAGAACAGTTGGACTGAAAATTCCATGGTCATTCTAACCAATTCTAAAAACACAGAAGCTCAATGAAAAGTTGTTTCTTTAAAATCTTTTTAACACTTTCTTAGCAAGCATTTACGGACCATATTTTCATATGTAAGAGTTTTACATGATGAGTATTCACTTAATTCCAGGTATGGTTTTTATGTAAATATATTTCTATATATGTGTGTAAATATATATATATATCTAGCAAGTGATTTGATCCTGAGACTCTCTGTTGAAACTGAATTAACTACATTATTTTTAATAGAAGAAGCCATTTACTCAAGGTGCCAGGTAGTGGGACTGAACCTAAGGCCACACAGTTGGAAAGCAAGCCCCTTAGCCACATAGCCATACATACGCCCTGTAGTTTATGAAAATATTAGATTTATTCAACGAAACAGGATATGGAAAATACATTCTTAGAAACAAAATTCAATTTACCCCTCATGACTAATTTTTATTCTAATTTGAAGAACCAAATGAGTAAGGAAACATTATTAGTGCAACCTAATTAATAAATGTCGCAATTATCTAAAAGGTGGTTAGCTGGCAGAATTGTTAGCATACCGAGCAAAATACTTAGTGGTATTTCATCTGTCTTTATGATATGAGTTCAAATTCCACTGAGGTTGGTTTTTTGCCTTTTGTACTTATGGGAGTTGGGCACTGGGGTTGATGTAAAGATAGATAATTACCATAGTAAATCAAAGAAATTACTAAAGATTTGTATGATAATACCTTTATTTAAATCATTTTCTGTGATTTTACAAATCCATTAGCTTAGAATTAAAATTAAAACCTTTCAAAATTTGTTCCAGTCCAGGATTCCAGCTTATTCTTTGATAGTATTTTGATTGTTGCTTTACTATTGGTAGAAAAGAGACTGAGTTTATCTACAAAGTAGGCACACATTGTTTGGGTATATGAGGAAGATGCTTGGTGATATCATTATGCATCTAAATTCCCAATCATTCTTCTTGTGTGAAGAATGGTTTTATATGTGCCAAACAAATGAAAATCTCCTCAAGAGTTGCCATTGTACTCCCCCAAAAAACAGACTTGCTTCTTCTACATTCCATTTTTAATTAATTTCAAGATTATCACCTCTATTTTTCTTACCATATTTCTGATGAAATACTGTCTTTGCTTCAGTTAATTTTGAAAATTATAAAGAATTTAGTAAAATAGCATAAGTACCAAGCTCTAAAAATAAGTCCTGAAGTCGATTCATTCAACTAAAATTTCTTCAAGGCAGTGCCCCAGCATGGCCACAGTCAAATGACTGAAACAAGTAAAAGATAAAAGATTAAAGCTTATGGTAGACTGAACTTCACATCCAGGACTCAGGGTGATTTTTTTCACTGAGACATTTCTTTGAAAAAATTAAGTGCCTCTTGTATGCCACCAGTAATTAAAATTTCTCGTCTAATAAAGTTCATTAGCACCCATTTTACTATTTGTTTTCCATGCAGACGTCCTCCCTGGGTATTCCCCAAACTCCACCACCAACAAGTTATTCAGTATTTCATGTGTTTTGCTACATAATCTGTTGATATTTGACAGGCTGTGAGAATGCCAGTTGAGGATCCAAAACCATTGTGCAGAGCCTCAATTTCTTTCAGTTGGTTAAAGGAATTTGAGAGCCTAACAGAGCATTTGATTGACAATTTATTCATTGTCCTTACAAGTACAATGGAAATGTTTTTTTGTGGCACTAATCACATTAATAACAATTAATATATTTCAAATGATATGATGACAATACACATACAATAGTAATTGCAATAATAACTCATCATTTTATATATCACAATACATGTACAATAATATTCTTATAATAAAACATAATAATAATCGGTATTGTGTGAATTTTTGGCAGTAACCATTGGAAATATTTTGTTTTTAACCGAATACAGGAATTAGTGTGTGTGTAGGCTGCTTACTACAATATGTATTTGTTTGTCAGGGATATATATATATATATATACATACATACATACATGTGTAAAATGTACCCAGTGCATTAGGAAGGACATCCAGTCACAGAAATCTTGCCCAAACAGACAATTGGAGCCTGGTGCAGCTCTCTGGCTGGCTAGCTCCTGTGAAACCATCCAACCCATGCCAGCATGGAAAATGGATGATAAATGAT
>JAOPJW010010025.1:72912028-72922727 GCA_027122535.1 Octopus maya | reverse complement strand
GTTTGCATTGCCTGTCATGTCACAACAAGGACCTCAGACAAATATTACATTACGCAATATGTGTGCGGTTGCTAGATATACCGACTTTTGCAATACACTTAAATTGTAGGGTATTTCTAGAAGTTTCCGGGTGTTCCTTCAGTTTCCGTAGTATTAAACCCAGTACCCCGATGACAATAGGGACAGCCTTTATGTTTTACTCACGTAGCTACTACATCTTGCTGATCTCAATTCCCAGGTCTTCATATTCATCAATCTTTTGCCTTTCTTTCATGATAATATTTTGATCTCCTGGCCCTACCAAGTCGATCACTAGTAGACATATTTGTTTCTTCATCCTAAAGGTTACTACATCCCGCGTAAGGTGTTCTAACACCTTGTCTCGAAGTCAAAGTCCCAGAGGAATTTTTGCCTTTCCCTTTTCGTTCATTACATTTTCCAGTGTATGTTGGTACCAAACATCCGTTAACTTGTATCCGTATTTCCTGCATATGAGCCAATGAAAGTGTAGGCTACCTTCTAGCATCTGCTCTTGTACTCTTTCTGCGCAATACTTTTACAAGCACTGACAATGTGAGTTATGTGTTCGATCCTGTTCCCAAACTTTCTGCAGTGGTTCGTTGAACTTGTGTGATATATATCCGTTTTCAGGATTCTTTTGTAGGTTACCCTTGCAGAGAAACCTCCATGATGCTTCATGGTCTTTTAAATTGCTAGTTTCACGGAGGAACTAATCATGTAATTTCATGCCGCTGGTTATTCTTGGTCGGATTTCTTTAGCACTCTCAAGTCCATTTTTGGTAAATCCGTCTTCATGACCAACATACTGTAGCAGGTCTTTTTTTTTTGCTATTTACTCAGCATTCTGCCAGGTTTCTTCTTTCACTGTTGATGCACTCCCGTACGTAAATCAGTTTGCGTCCACTTCTACTCCTCTTTATGTAGAGGCAGTGTACATTCGCTTTAGGGTGTAGGGCACCATGGGTTGCTATTGTCTTTCGGGTAGTGCGATGAAGTTGATTAATCTCCGTTCACGTCTATTTCTAGATGGGTGCACTATAGCGGACTACAGCAAGAGCCCATTTGTTGATGGTAGTTGAGGTTTATCTTAAAGGGAAGTTTGAGGCGCTTCAAATATGCAAGCCGGTATGCTGGAGCTCCAAATTTAGTCGAACAAATGGACCCCATATCTTATTCTTTGTAAGCCTATAAATTATTCTCCCGCTCACTATGCTTAACCGCTAAGTTACGGAGACGTAAACACACCAACGCTGGTTGTCAAGCGATGGAGGGGGGGGGAAACACTGACACACACACACACACACACACAAACAAAAATATACACATGCATATATGTATATATACGACGCGCTTCCTTCAGTTTCTGTCTACCAGATCCACTCGCATGGATTTGGTCCACCAGATGCTATAGCAGGACACTCTTGCCCGAGGTTCTAGATAGTGGGACTGAGCCCGGAGCCATCTGGTTAGGAAGCAAGCTTCTTAGGATAAAGCCACTCCTGCACCTATATATACATACACACACACACAAACACACACACACACACACACACACACACACACACACACACACACACACACACACATATATATAAAAACATAGTTTATATTCATATATAAGTCTGCTATAGTGAATCCATAAACACATATAAGACATCCATTGTTATATATATTTTTTCTGAAGTTATGCTCAGGTCATATGAATTTGATGTTTAATTAATATTCACTGAGTATTAATTGAAACAGCTGTAAGGGATGATGATTAATTTGCTGTTAATAATAAACAATTATTAATTTCTCAATCACCATTTCCTTTTTCTTCTTCTACACACATACATACATACACACACACACACACACAAACACACATACACATGTAATTTGTAGATCCAATAAAGGTAGAATCATCAAAAACGTACTACATCTCTACATACACACAGCAGGCTTCACACAGTTTTCATCTACCAAATCAGCTCATAAGGCTTTGGTTGGCCCAAGGCTATAACAGAAAATACTTTCTCAAGGTGACATGCAGTGAGACTGAACTTGGAACCTTGTACTTGGGAAGCAGACTTCCTACCAGACAACCACTTTAATTTTTCTTTTGGAATCTTGTGTCTCTAAGAATTTTGAGTTCAGAGCAACTTTCCTTTGGTCTTGCCCATGCTACAGCACTGCTAACCACAACAGTTAATCTTTCCTCTCCAGGACATTGTTCTTCTGGCACTTTCTCCCAGTGGCCATTGACTTACAACACAACAAGAGAAATTCGAACGACATCAGAGTTACCAAAGTCGAAGAGTTCCACAATGGACATGAGATCAGACCCTTACCCCAAGCAAAAAACTGCCACCAAGTGACCCAGATTATTTCTGACTGAGGAAACCTACGGTCAAAAGCATTCCAGCCTTAAACAACCTGTTTTGCTTTCTGGCCATGGTCACTCAATATTCAAAGTGTCCTTCCTTTTTCTTTAAGGTGACAGGGTGTAATTTCTAGCAAGTCGAATGATCGATTAAAGGCTTGCTTCTTGGTTCATAATGATGATGATGATGATGATAATGATGACAACAATGATGATGATGATGGCAATGATGTTGACAATGGGGATGATGATAATTACATTGGTGATGGTGATGGTGATGGTTATGTTGATGAAAGCAGTAATGATGATGATGAGGATGACAACGATGATGATGATGATGGCAATGATGCTGACAATGGGGATAATGATAATTACGTTGGTGATGGTGATGGTTATGTTGATGAAAAAGGTAATGATGATGATTATATTGATGATGATAACAATCACGATGCTACTACTGATGGTGATGATGATGATGGTAATAATGATGTTTAAATCATATGAGAGACACCTACGCTAACTCCAGTTCTCCAGATTTGGTCACATCATTGAAGTTGTCCATCATTTTCCGGTTGTTTGTTTCAGGTAATAACAATGACAATAGCCCCGCGATTATGGAAAGTGCTCCCATAAGAATCATCGGCATTATTCGACCAACCTTGCCAGAAACCAAATCTGACTGCAAAAAAAAAAAAAAACAGAAAAAGAAACAGCAATTTAAAAGTGTTTTTTTCATTTTGTTGTTGTTGTTGATTAGACCCAGATCATTACTGAACCAGCATACTTATGGTCAAATGGGTCCCCACCATGACCCTCCTGTGGTAATTTCAGCATATATATATATATATATATAGGCGTAGGAGTAGCTTTATGTTAAGAAGCTTGCTTACCAACCACATGGCTCCGGTTTCAGTCCCACTGTGTGGCAACTTAGACAAGTGTCTTCTATTCTAGCCTCAAGCCGACCAAAGCCTTGTGAGCGGATTTGGCTGACAGAAACTGAAAGAAGCCCGTCTGGATTCCAAATGTCGGTTGTGGCATGGTTTCTACGGCTGGATACCCCCAAATAATAAGCACTGGGGTTGATTCATTCAACTGAAATTCTTAAAGGCAGTGCCACAGCATGGCCACAGTTTAGTGACTGAAACAAGTAAAGGATAAAAGATTAGTCTACAGAAACATTGCGTCTTCTTTCTTCTTTCGTTTCCAATGCTACAACGTTTTCCATTTTGATTCGCTGACTGTGTAACCCCTATTCCAGATATCGAGCCAAAACATATCCAAGTTGGGCACCAACTGCATCAGTTTTACCCATTTGCGAGATGGCATTCAAAGAAAATGGACAAATTTTGGCACAAGGCCAGCAATTTAGAGGGAGTTCGAGTAGGTCAACTACATCAACCCCAATATCTAACTGGTACTTATTTTATCGATCCCGAAGGGATAAAGGGCAAAGTTGACCTCAGTGGAATTTCAACTCAGAATGTAAAGACGGACGAAATGCTGCTAAGCATTCGTTCCAGTCTGTTAATGATTCTGCCAGCTCACCACCTGAAGTAGCAGCTTAATAATGACAAAGTTATTTCACTAAATTCTTCGTTATTTCAAAATTAATTAAAACAAAGGTTGTTTATTTGAGAAATGTGGTAAGAAAAGGCTCAGCTATTTTACTAAATTCTTTGAAACAAATACAGTGTATTTCATCCCAAATACGGTAACAAAAGGTTTATAGCCATTGTGCCTGGTCTGACGGATCATATTTCCTTATTCGTCTGTTGTTATGTAAATTCATGGAAAGATAAGCCTAACTTTGTCTCTTTACTAGTTGTGCTGGTCCCACGATGGGAGGACTAACAAAAAGGGCGAACAACAAAACAAATACGAAGTCTGAAAGAATCTAAATACTTACAAAATTGAGAGTGTATGGTGCCAAAGCGCCTCCAAAACGTGCAAAGGTTGATAAAGCTCCCAATGCACCGTTTCTTATACAAGTTGGATATAATTCCAAAGTGTATAAATACACAATTCCAAAAGCTGCAGTGATAAACAAACGGCCGAATATTGAACTGGCAGTTAACATCCATCGATGGGCTGAAAAAGAAAAAGATAAAAGACAGAATTCTTAAGTAAAAAAGGGGAAAAAAAAACCCTTTCCGGTATTTCACAGACATGTGGACTCTTAATATAATTCTCAGGTAAAATCAAAATGACTTAATGGCTGACTAAACTGTACATAATTTCAATATGTGGGCTTCTCTACAGTTTTTATCTACCCAGTCTCTTTCTCAAAGTACAAGCCCTCACAAATTGTGTGAGTCACCCTTAATTTTTGTTAAAGCCTGTCTCTAGAAATCCCCTTGAAACCCAGACTATGTTTCTTTCAATAATTGGCAGAGACTTGGTCAGTGAATCCTCTGCGATGGTCAACAAACAACAGCAAGATGAGCTGTTATGAATCACACTATCCCAAAGTGTGTGTGTGTGTGCATGTGACTGGGGACCACATGGGAGCTTGTGTCCCCACTGAAACTAGGAACAAGAAACTCCTGTCAGAGCTGATTCGATTCATCCCGGATGAATGCCACAGCAAATACAAGTAGGCAAGTAGAAAGTATGGGTTGAGCCAAGGTTATAGAAAATGACATTAACTCAGCATGTTACATAGTGGGATTGAACCAGGAGCCATGGGGTTGTGAAGCAAGCTTCTTAACCATTTGACCATATGGAACATTACATCAAACCCACTGCTTGACTGGTTCTTTAGTTTTTTGATCGTGAAAGAATGAAAGGCAAAAACGACCATGTGAGGGTTTGAACCCAGAACACAAATCGGAAGAAATACCACTAAGCATTTTGTCCGGTGCAGTAATGATTCTGTCATACTAAAAGAGTTTGGATAAAATAATGGAAACACCGGATTAAATGGAAGTTTTATTATTCAATAATATGACACAATGGCTGACTAAGCTGTACATAATTTCAATGTGTAGGCTTCTCTACAGTTTTCATCTCCCTAGTCTCTCATTCCCAATACCGCTTGGTGGTTAACCTTAAAACACAAACATCCGTGTTGAGAGAAAATGTTTAATAAAAGGTTGGAACGAAAGGTGAAAGCCTTTCGCCCGGAAGGTGGCCTGTGGTTGAGCAGCACTGACCCGGTCATCACCCAGAGACTGCTTATACACAAAGCCAGGGGCAGAGAAGAAGATGGGATTAGGAGGCAAACCGAACGGTAATTGAATGCTGGATCAGGAGTGAACCTACGAGAAGGGGATTCCGACAACACATGGAAGCAAAACGGAATGAAATAAGACTCTTCGAAACAAGTGAGCAACGGATAGCCGACCAGACAAGAGCAATAAGAGCAAAAGGGTGGTTAACAGATATGGAAATTGAAGAAACAAAAAGGAAAGTAGAAGATAGAAATAGTACTTCACCAACGGATAACGTTCCCAGTGAGAACAGAATGGCGGCAGTGAAGACGTAGAGCAAAGTGTAAATGTAATTGCATTCTTAGCAAATTGAAGCAGAAGTAATGGAAGAGCTATGTCACAAGAATACGATGATAACTGACGAGATATAGTGAGGATGCTTTGCTGATATATTAGAGAAGACCAGAATCAAGCACCCACCCATCAATCTGAGGTACATTGATCGACGTCAGCTCAAAGTTGAAACTGAAAAGATAGATTCGGTGTTTGGGGCTATTCCAGATGAGAAATATAACTGAAACTAACAAGATTACTTGGGTTGCAGCTATTGTTGCAGCATATCGAGTTGGATACAAAAGAAGCGAACGTAAAGAACCATTTTGGCGTAGAGGAATTTGTGAGAAACAAAGTTAAAAAGACGATTGGGACAAGTTGATAGGTGGAGAAGAGGGGGAATTGCAGAAGGAAAGGATAAAGATAATGCTGGAAAGAAGATATTGAATACGAGATAAAGGGTCTGATGTGATATTGGAAGAATTGAAGAAACAAAGAATAGGAGCAATCAACGCTAAACAGGAAAAATAGGACAACAGAATAAAAGACAGTTCAGGCAAAAGAGATTGTTTGAAGGAAATCAGAAGAAACCGTTTCAGGAAGTAGATGGGAAATTACACGACGTAACAATGGTACCAGATGCAGAGGAAAGCAGGGATATGGAACCAACCTGTAGAGCATAATGATTAAGCAGAGTGGCTGCATGAAATCCAAGATAAGTTAAGAAATATAGAAGGCCAAATAATAAAACAGTTAAAAAATTCCTAAATTGCAAGACTCGAGGACTGGATGGGGTCCAAGGTTATTGGATGAAGAAGCTGAGAGGGCTCCATGGAAGGATAGCGCAACAGTTAGATGAGTGCTTACCTGAATGATTAAGGGAAAGACATTGTTATGTGTTAAGGATCCTGAAAAGGGAAATGTTGGCATCCATCTTTCGACCAATACCGTTTATTTCACTAATGTAGAATCTAGTGTCAGGTGTTTTGGCTGGTGAACTATAGAGATACTTGGAAAGAAGTGGGCTGCTGCCTATTGAACAGAAAGGGTGCCGAAAGAGGGACCGGGGAACGAAGGATCAGCTCTTAATTGGTAATCTAATTTTCAGGAACTGCAAGAGAAGACATACCTGAGCATGGCATAGATTGACTATCGCAAAGCATACGATATGATAACACACTTCTGGATAATAATGGAAATGTATGAAGTAGCAGAAAACAGGAGAGGCCTGATATGGAATAGCATGAAATGTTGGAAAACGGAATTGACAGCAGGGCATCAAGTATTAGGAAAGGTGAAAATCAAGGGAGGAATCTTCCAGGGAGACAGTGTGTCCCCACTGATCTATGTACTGAGAATGATCCCTTGAATGAAATACTATAGAAGACAAAGTTGGGGTATGATCTGGGAAGAATTAGCGAAAACTGAACCACTTTCTGTTCATGGGCGACCTGAAGCTATTCACAAAAACTGAGGCCGAACTGGACAGCCTAGTCCAATCTGTTTAGATTTTCACTATTGATACTATGATGGGGTTTGGACTCTCAAAATGTGCTACGATGGAGATGAGACGTGGAAAGCATGTCAGGATAGAAGGTATATGGTTCACAAGTGGTGAAATGATGAAGGTAATTCAACTTCAATCCAGCTATAGATACCTGGGAATACTTGAGGCAGAATCAAGCACAAGGGGTCAAAGAGAAAGACAAAAAGAGAGTACTTGTGACGAGTGAGAAAAATATTGGCTTCAAAGCTGAATACCAGACACACAATTTCGGCAATAAACACGCGCGCAGTCGCAGTAGCTCGGTATGGTGCTGGGATCCTGAAGTGGATAGAAGAGAAGCTAAAGGAGAGGGACAGGAAGTTCCTAACGATGCATGGAACCCATTATCCACGCGCAGACACTGATCGCCGATACATGAAGAGAGAAAATGGAGGAAGGGGACTGATAAGTGTGGAAGATCTGCGTGCGTATCGAACTCGAGATCTTAATGAGATATCTAGCCCAAAGTAAGGAAAACCTGCTAGTGTCAGTTAGTAATGAGGGAGTATTAAAAGCAGAGGAAAAAGGAAAAACAAAGGAAGAAGAACAAAAAGGAATATGAAGAAGAATTACACAGGAAGGGCCAACACAGTCAATTCCATGGAGCCACAACAGAAGTTGCTGGAAAAAATAAGTGGGATTGGGTGAAGAAAGGAACACTAAAAAAAGAGACTGAAAGCACTGTACTGGCAGCGCAAGACCAAGCTTTGAACTGGAGGGTCAACCTTAGGAATGAGCAAGTGTCTTTGTTGTGCCGCATTTGTAATAGAGTGGATGAAACCATTGCCCATATCACAAATGAATGCCCTAGACTTGCCCCAAACCACTGCAAGTTGTGGTGACACGACCAGGTAGCGAAAGTGCTACATTGGAAACTGTGCGAAAAGTGGGGGCTAGAGAGAAGGAAGACGTGATATGAGCACAAACCGCAGAGAGTGGTGGAGCTGGAATCTTGCAAAATCCTCTGGGATTTTCCAATTCAAACAAATCAGGTGCTAGAACATAACAGATCGAACCTAGTGGTGGTAAACAAGATGCACCATATGTGCTTTATAGCTGATGTTGCATGCCCCTTTGAACCAAGAATAGTCAAGAAGGAAGGCGAAAACATATATAAATACAACCCTTTTAAGTACGAGATAGCCCGGCTATGGAAAATTAAGAAGTTGAAGATAGTGCCAATTATTGTTGGGTCCTTGGGAATAGAATCAGAAGGCATCAAGAGGAATATAAAGGAAACTGAAATAGAATGTCCAGAAGAACTGTTACAAAAGGTTGGCCTCCTTGGCAAGGCTATAATAATCAGGTAAGTATTAGATAGCTGTAAAGACTGAATAGCATGGTACCGTAGGTTGTAGGTAGCAAGCCCGCTACGCATGCAAAATACCAGGAGTTCCAACAAAATCTGTGATAAAAAGAAAACAACAACAACAACAACAATGATAATGATTTGTTTACCGTTAGTGCCAAAGAGGACAGGAAATATTCCAGCAATACACATGACTCCAGCCAAAATCATCAGGCTGGAATGCAATTTTCTTCTTCCGACACGATTTAACAGAAGGATGCACAGAATGTAGGCTGGGAACTCGACAACCGAATTTAAAAAAAAATTCACATAGAGATTGCCATACAATTTGCCTACATTAAGAGTAAGGCCGTAATATACCAAACTCACAATCACCCTAGAAAAAAAGAAATGGAACATTTTATATAATATGAATGATTGCATAAAAGTTGCTGGCCAACAGCAAGTAAAGTTATACAACTAACTGTCTAATATAGACAACTAAGATAACTTAAGAACTGAGACAGAGTTAGCCAATGAGAGTCAGTTAACTTTAGAGTGTTGGATACATGGTGAGTAGATGGTTTGTATGTATATGTGCCCTTTTTTTAGTTTATGTGTGCATGGAGTGTTTATGTTCATGGAGTGTTTATGTTCATGGAGTAAAAAGTATTTTGTGATAAGCAGAATTCACTGATTTGTCTGTAGTCTCTGACACTTGTTAGCCTTCGGTAATTCTTAGTGAAAAAGTTTTCTAAATCTCATGAAGGGCCCTGCCTAAATCATCATATCCTTCCTTTTCCGCACAGCAAAGATTTACCTAAAAAGGTTTGTCAGTTTGCCTCAAGGTCCCAGCAGACAAAGTAGAAAAGGTGTTGCCCACTGGAATAGCCACTCTGATCCACAGGGCTCACACTTGCGGATAGCTGTCTCCACCCTGACAGTGGTGAGCAGGGATGTGGTCGAGGGGCTGAGAATGCCGGAAGTCTCCACTGCCACAGGTTTGACCACAAACCTGTCAGAGAATGGCCAATACTTTTAGGGACATCAGACAGCTTATTCAGGACCAGGATTTAAAAGGTCTGAGGTCAATTAATTAAAGTATAAGTTTTTTCAAGGCGGTGCCCCAGCATGGCCGCAGTCAAATGAAGGAAACAAGTAAACGATGAAAGATAAAGAACACACAGAAAATGGTAAATGCGATATCACTCACCAGTTTAGTATCAAAATTAGGGTCCGTTTTAGAAGCTGAGGAATGGTAAACAATTTCCAGATTTCTACTCTTTTATTGTTCGATGAGAAAATGTTGACGATTTCTGTTTGAGGCAAAACTGTTTTATTCAGTTTGGCGATGTTGCTAAGAATTTTGTTGGAATCTTTTGTTCTTTTTTTATTGAGGAGCCATCGGGGAGATTCGTCTAGGAGACTTGAATAGAAAATGGAAAACCTCATTAATACAACTGCATACACACACATATATATGTACACATATTCACATACGTACATACATACATACATACATACATACGTACGTACGTACGTACAGACAGATATTGGAAGATCGACAGATTGGTAGACAGAGAGATAGATAGACATCTGTTGAAAGTGCCATACAGTGAGACTGAACCCAGAACCATGCGGTTGGGAAACAAACTTCTTACCAGACAGCTACACCTGTTAAAAATAAAGTGAAGCCTATATTTAAAGCGTCCTAAAGTACCCGTCTCTAAACAACGAATGCTTTCCCTGCAAAACTGGATTCAAACGAAGATACAGGTGTTGGATCAGAGTTTTCCTTCCCACCAGAGAGACATCTAAACAAAGACTAAGGCTTCCTCATCCCCAGCTGCCTTTTGATGGGTTTTGTTTCTCATCCTGGAGGGTGTCCGACACAAAGACCCTATCCCACCCCACCTGCCTTCCCAAGGAAGCTTTTTAGGGTTACAAGTTTAGTCACCAACTATGTGACAGGTTGTACATACATGCAGACACAC
>JAOPJW010010025.1:68716207-68727420 GCA_027122535.1 Octopus maya | reverse complement strand
ATACACACGTGTGTGTTTGTGAATAAAAGATGCAGAATGAGTGACAGATAAACAGACAAACTGACCAAAAATAAAAGACAACATACATGTACCTCATAACATTCATCCAGCAGCAGTAAGCTCACACAAGTCATGTCTAACTGAACAGATCCGTTAGATAAATGTGTTAAAAATAAAAATTATTCCATCCATTGAATCATTGAATATTCAAATAGTGTTTGGTGGAAATATATGTAAATAGAGACAACTATATTGGGATTGTTTGGAGACAGTTATGTAGATTAAATTGTCATGGAGAAGGATTGGATAAATGCCTGATACATTTCAGAATAATGCTCGATGGTATTTATTTTAAAAGAAAATGGTAATGGCAAAGTGTATTCTTTGATATTGAGATTTAGTGAAGGGAAGTGGGGAGCTGTAATGTATGTGATGTGTGATTCAATGATTCGTATCTAGGTTTGTCTCGCATGCTAATACAGGCATCAATGGAGCAGTCTGTGGAAGATTTTTTCCCACATAATAGGAATAATAAATCATAGACAACTTCAATGGTTTCTCAATGTTCTAGTTAATTGAACAGTCACCAAACTGATAACTGTAGTAACAGAAATATTAGTGATATCAGTAGATATTTGCTTGTGTGTGGGGGGGGGGAGGCATGACTGTATAATAAGAGGTTGCATGGTTCTGGATCTGACTATGTGGCACTTTGGGCAAGTGTCTTCTGCTATAACCCCGGGCCAGCTAAAAAGCTTTGTGAGTGGATTTGGTTGGTGGAAATTGAAAAGAAGCTTGTTGTATATATCTGTGTGTACATACATATGTATGTATGTATGTATGTATGTATGTATGTATGTATGTATGTATGTATGTTACTGTCTCCTTGTCTTGACATCATGTGATAGTTGTAAATGAGTATCACTGTCATATAAGCAGTGTTGTTCATTTCCAATATTCAGCAAAATCATGTCATAGATCAAAGAGAACTATTTCCTTTCTAGTAAACAGGTGAGGGTTAGCAACAGGAAGCTTTAGAAAATCTGTTTTAACAAATTATGTCCAACCCGTGTTTGCATGGGTCAGATGGAGTTTATTGAGACAGATTTCATAAAGCCAGATGCCCTTCCTGTCACCAACCCTCGTCTGTTTCCAAGTAAGGTATTATTTTCCTATAGCCTGACATGTTTACACAGAATATTGGGAATGAATGACACCACTTATATGACAGTAAAAATTCATTTACAACTATTAACCAATATCAAGAGACAGAAACACAAATACACACACACCATGCACATGCAAACACACATGCATGGGCATACACGCGAGCACACACACACTTCAGCACTAGGCCTGCATAAATGTGACAGTTGACAGTAATCAATAGCGGTGTTGATGATTGTGTGTGCGTGCGTGCGTGCGTGCGTGCATGCGTGCGTGCGTGCGTGCGTGCGTGCGTGCGTGTGTGTGTCACATGTACCAATCATTGTTTCCCCATCTCTGATACATCCACCTATCAAAATATTAGACATCACTGATTCTTGATTGATTAATTAATAAGTTTGCTAACTACTTAATTGGTTGTTTGATTAATCAATTGTCCAGTCTGACATATCTTACAAATTCTTGAAGCTAAGCTGTCCAAATATTTTATCACTGTTAACTTAGTGAAATAGAAAATTTATTTTAAAACGTTGCTTCTTAATCAAGTTAATTACATTAGTTAATTCTTGTTCATTAGATGCTAACTGTATGCTTCCTGGCTCTTCATTTTGTTATATGCCAGTTCCTATTCTATCACCATGCTTCAACCAATACAGCTGTTTGACCATATTCCTGCTAATTTTTGGCTAGACTACTAATTTGAACAGATAATCAATAGCTTCTACCAAAATAAACACGATTTTTTTTTCTTGTACATTAAAGAAATGTTAACTTATTAGATCATGTCTTCATCATATTAATACAGCTGGATGTCTTACACACAGCCATGTCTATTGCTGTGTGTATTGTGTTGATAGTATGATTGCAGCCTTGAGTACACGAGTGCATGTAAATGGGTATGAGTGGTGTGTGTGTGTGTGTGTGTGTGCGTGCGTGTGTGTACATGAGGGAGTTTGTGTGCGTGTGTGAGCTAGAGTAGTCATGTACATGAGAAAACATGCTTGAGTATATGAGTGTATGCAAATGTGTGTGTGTGAGTGTATGTGTGTATACAAGTGTGTGTGTACGCAAGTGTGTGTGTGTATGCAAGTGTGTGTGTGAGTACATTTACATAGATGAGAGAGAATACCGGAGTTCATCAATGTCTACAAATATATGAGTTTGTGCATGTGTATGTGAATGTGTGTGTGTATGTATATGTGAATGTGTGTGTGACCACATGCATGTACATGAGAGAATGCCTGAGTAATAAGTCAATGTATGCAAATATGTGAGTGTGTGAGTGTGTGTGTGTCTTCACCTCACAAACCATAGATTGTGAGTTCATATCTATAACAGATGTTACCTTTTATTTTTTCTCTTGGCATGAAAGAATTATTCTCAATTCATTAGAGATAACTTTAACTGTTTGTGTTCCAAGATTCCAAGAAATTTAATGATGACAGAGTGACATTAGATATAATTTATGCTTAAAAATTTATTTGGTCACCTTATGGAAGAGAACTATGGTGTCACTTGGTCAAGTAATCAGAAGCAAACAACTGTAAGATTTGCACATTTTTTACTTTTGTTTTTCCATACAAACATAGGTAAGCCAAATACATATTATTGCAGTACTGTTTTTACAGCTGGATGCCTATGCTGCCACTAATCCTTACCTGTTTTTCAAGTAACGAAGTTTCCATTCCCACTCAACTTTGAAAATGCAGAGCTAATGAAAGATTTGTTGACTGGGAAATGACCATATAGAATACTGCCATAGTCCAGTCATTTTTCATCCAATTACAGAATATAAACACATTCACACACACACACACATACAATCATTTTAAAATGCACTTTTCCAAACTTGTGTGGGTTAGAAGGAGTTTATTGAGGCAGATTTTCTCTGGCCACATGTGCATCCTGTTACCAACCATCTCTTGTTTCCAAGCAAGGTAATATTTCACCCCTGGTCAGACAAGAAGACACATTTACACATGTGTGTGTGGTGTAGTGAATATATTTTCGTCTAAATTACACAAGAACGAAAATAACATTGACGTCTCGTTTTAACAGATATATTTACCAAAATTACGTTTATCTTGAAATACTAAAGAGTAAATTTATTCAATAAAATTGCTACTGGCTTCAATCACGGCCTCTAGAAAACTTTGGAATCGCCTGCAACTTTTCTGGATGGTCTCCTTGGTGAATACTGCCATAATCCTTGCCTTCAGTTCATCTTTGGTGTTACAAAGAGTTTTGTTGGTCTCTCATTCAACTGAACCCCACACATAATAATCAAGAGGGTTGCAGTTTGGAGAATTAAGTGGTCAAATGTTAGGTCAATTAAGTGGTCAAATGTCTAACAGCACAAATGCCAAGCAGTACAGTATGTTGTTTGCAAATTTCTGACAGAGTGAATTGCATCATGATGTTGTTTTTCTCATGGATGATGCCCAACTGACCCTACTATATTGTGTAGTCAACAAAATCAAAAACAAACAATGCGCGAAATTGAAAATATAAAATGGTGACAATTTACTTATCACAACCTATATATATGTACATGTATTCATTTACACACACACACATATATATGTATAATGTATATGTGTGTGTGTGTATAGATATAGGCACATGTGTGTGTGTACATATATATGTATATCTTATCAGTTGGATGCTCTTCCCAGTAGTTAGCATTAGGAAGGGCCTTCAGCTGTAGAAACTAAGCCAAAACAGATCATGTTGCCTAGTGTGGTTCCCCCTAGCCATGCCAGTTCTTTTAAAGTCATCCGAGCCATGCCAGCATAGAAAACAGACATTAGATGTTGTTGTTGTTGATTATGATAATGATGATGATGAAGATGATGATTTTAATCACCACTCTTTCAGATTGTGTTTATTGAGGTAGGATTTTCGAGCTGAATGCTCATCCTGTCACTAATCTTTATGTATTTCCAAATGAGGTAACATGTCCTCATGGCTTGAGATGTTTCCCCGAAAGATTGGAAACAAAAGACACCACCTGCATGATAGTGACACTCATTTACAACAACCACATGATGTCAAAACAAGGAGACACCGATACACACACACACACACACACACACACACACACACAACACACACAACAGGCATCTTTTAGTTTCCATCTATCAAATCCACTGACATGGCTTTTGTTAGTCCAAGCTAAAGAAGTCATCTGCCCAAGATGCCACACAGTGGGACTGAACCCAAAACCATGCACTTATAAAGCAAACAATGCAACCACAGAGCCGCTTGTTTTACTAACAGAAGAAAAAAGCAACCATAAAAAATATCAACATATAAAAGTTAACAAAAATGCCTCTATGTGCTTGTTTGACCTGCTAGAAATTTTCTGCAAATTTAAAGTATATATCCCAATTGTAACCCTGTATCTTATGATGATTCCTCACTGCACATCAGAGCATGCAACAAGGTCCTTAGGTATGGTGTATCTGGAACAACAGGTCTGTACATCAGGGCTACTCATTCCACCATCTACCTACGTGTGCCATAGGAATGTTCAATCAAAACAAATCTTAATCTACTCACCAACAACAACTATAATGTATATAATTACTGAAGAGAAAATGGAGTGAAAATCAAAAACAAGAGCAAAAAACAGAAAAAGGAAAATTGCAAAAAAAAAAAAAATATATAAGAAATTAACACTGATCAACTTACCTGATCAACAAGATGTAACTTTGTAACATATGCCCTTTCTGTCTTAAGTAATTCCTCCACAATTTTGTACCTGATATTTTTTTGTTTCTCAGATTCCTATAAAAGATAAAGATAAACATGAATATATAATAGCCACAGCATATTTTAAACATACTTAATCTTTTATTCTTTTAATAGATTCAATCATTGTAGTGTGAACATATTGGGAGGAAACACATTTTTATGGGTATAGTTTGTTGCATTGACCACCTCTATACTTTTGTTTATTAATCTCAGAAGACTGGGAACAAAGAGGAGCTGCATGAAATTGGAACTCAATGCAAGGACACACAATCAAATAAATAGCAAACAGTTATTATCCTATATATAAACACTAAGAGCTTTTTCTCTTTTCTCTCAATCCCTGAAGTACAAACGAGCTACGAAGAAAAAGTGCAAAAGATGTTCCACTACACTGTAATTATTTTCATCTCTGATGAAATATCTCACATCATAAAATGTTAAATTGATCACAAGTTATGTCAGGCTGATGACTTCTAAAAAGAATGAAACAATGTTAGACATGATTACTGCTAGCTAAAAATTGTAAGAATTTTGTAATAAAAAATAAAATGTGGGAATTCTGTACGTTTTTTTTTTTTTTTTTTCTGTATAGTTCCTTAATTTCAAATTCAAAGTTTTAATCCCACCTCATATGAAAAAATGGGTTTTTCCTTTGTAATAGCTGTGACCACTAAGATTTTATCTTCTGCTCTACTGCTGTTTAGTGAGAGAAGAGGGGTATCTGGGGGAGAGGGGAAAGAGAAGAAAGGAAGAATGAAATGAAAGGAAACAACAAAAGGGAAGCAAAAAAGAATGAAGACAACAGCAAAAAGAAAGGGAAAGGGAGTGAGGTAAGAGGTGAAGGAATGGAGAGAAGGGAGGAGACAAACAGGGTGGGCAGATGTAGATGGAGGTGAAGAAAGGAAGGAGTGAAGAGAAGGGAAGGTGATTGCCAGGGAAAGAGAGAAGGCAGTTTACAGATATCCAAGATTTAAATATTCATCTGACCAATACCAGCAACAAAGTGGATGCAGAGATAAAAAGGAACAGAACCAGGCAAACACCAAAACACAGGAAATAAAACTGAGGTGAACCAGTTCTAGATGGCTATAAACTGTAACTAGCCATGACAGCTTGTTATAGAGATACAGAACAGTTTGACTTCACTAATTATGCTAAATACATATAATTAACAGTATCCCAAACACACAAACACACTCCCACACACACTATATATGTATGTGTGTATATGTGTATGTGTGTGTGTATGGGTGTGTGTGTGAATGTATGTATGTCTATATGTATGTGTACACATACATACATATGCATGTACATACATAAATTTGTATGTACATATGTCTGTATGCATGCATACAGGTGCTGTATAGTATGACTAGGCTCTGTACTACTGACAGATGAAATACTCCAGATATATACACACAACACACATAGATATCTAAAATAATAGCTTCTATGTGGTCCTGTGCTCTTCTCCATAGATTGGTAAAAATCTCTCAAATCAAACTATTGCATTAAAAAATGGACATGTATTCTTTTATTTGTTTCAGTCATTTGACTGTGACCATGCTGGAGCACCGCCTTCAGTCAAACAAATTGACCCCAGGACTTATTCTTTGTAAGCCTAGTACTTATTCTATCAGTCTCTTTTGCCAAACCGCCAAGTTAGAGGGATGTAAACACAGCAGGATCAGTTGTCAAGCAATGTTGGCAGACACACATATGATGGGCTTCTTTCAGTTTCTATCTTCCAAATCCACTCACAAGGCTTTGGTTGGCCTGAGGCTATAGTAGAAGACACTTGCCCAAAGTGCCACGCAGTAGGACTGAACCCAAAACCATGTGGTTGGTAAGTAAGCTACTTGCCACACAACCACTCCTGCGCCTATGTATGCCAAAGTAACCCGAGACAATGTGCATGTGTCTTGCAGAGATTTATGTCAAAGCTCATACTTGTTTCTTTTAATAACCACTTGAGCACCACTTTTGTAAATAATGCCTAAAGTGACCAGATGATTGTGCTGTATTTTACACACACACACACACTCATTGTCATTTAATGTCCTTCACTATGCTGGCATGGTGGAGGCGCAATGGCCCAGTGGTTAGGGCAGCGGACTCGCAGTCATAAGATCGCGGTTTCGATTCCCAGACTGGGTGTTTTGAGTGTTTATTGAGCGAAAACACATAAAAGATCCACGAGGCTCCAGCAGGGGGTGGTGGCGAACCCTGCTGTACTCTTCCACCACAACTTTCTCTCACTCTTACTTCCTGTTTCTGTTGTGCCTGTAATTCAAAGGGCCAGCCTTGTCACACTGTGTCATGCTGAATCTCCCCGAGAACTATGTTAAGAGTACACGTGTCTGTGGAGTGCTCAGCCACTTGGACGTTAATTTCACGAGCAGGCTGTTCCGTTGATCGGATCAAATGGAACCCTCGACGTCGTAAGTGACGGAGTGCCAATAACACGCTTCTATCTAGAAATCAAAGGAAATGACTACAATTCCCTTCAAACTTTGCTTCTGTAATCTGGACATCAATGTTTTGAAACTGACTTATTTTCCATTGCATTTCAGACAGATTCTGTACTGAGTTGCTGAAGCAGAATTTCCTGGAAGTTTCAAGAACTTCTGAGACATTTCTAAAAGTTTCAAGAATTTCTAGAATGTTCTGGCAATATAACTGGCAGTGTAAATATAGGGATCAATAAGTTCAACAATTCAGTTTACTTCTATCTGTCCAAATGGAGATAAGTTTGAAGAAAGCAAAGTTTGAAGGAAATATTGTTCATTTTTCATACTTTCTCGGTATAAGCAAACAGGGAATAACAATTGCTCCCCAAGGACAGAAATTGTGTTACACAGTGTTTTGTTACTATTATGTCCATTCCACTCATGCCTATCTCTATTCATTTCCCTTACCCCTAACTTCTCCTTCACCTCTTACTCTTTCAGACATGCTACACCAGACAACATATCAAATTACTTTTCCATTTACACATTTTCTTTTGCAGGTGAAAGCTGTTTTAACCTATGGTGATGTGAAATCCATACAAAGAGGCTGTGTCACCAGTTGCAAATCTATTTGCAAGTATATCCTGTTTGGAATTAGCAAGAAAATTTGCACCAAATGCTGTGATAAATATTTATGCAATGATGATATAGCTTCCCATGCTGCAGCTATGGACCCTAAACTCATAGTTTTCCTCACTTATATAACCGCTATTATTATCACTACTGCTGTTATTCAACGGTGAAGTCTCAGCAAAAAATGGGCAGACTTCCAGATTAAATATCTTACAGAATTTACTCTTGTCTTTCTTTGTTCTGAGATCAATCCCACTCTTTAGGGGGTCAACTTTGCCTGTCCCCTCTCTCCAGAGCTTTTTGCTGGTCATAGCACAACCCTGGTAAAGCAGAGATATCACCAAAAAACAGTTCCAGCATTGACCATCTCTATCTCTATTTTTTTATCAGATGTAGTGTATCTAGGAGTACTTTAACTATTGTGTCTATTCATTTTTAAAATAGTAGGGTGTGATTTGAGAGAGATTTAGCTGCTATTTCTAACAAATCAATCGACTGCTTAGAGGATTTTTCATTTGTTCTTTCTCCTCCAGGGTTGTTGTTGTTGTTTAGCTTCAGCTCAAGCTTGATAAAACAAAAAAAAAAGAAAAAAAAAAAAGAAATAGGCCCATGATGAAAGGTGTTTCAAAATTTTCTCTCTCAGTGTTTTTTTGTTTTTTCAGACATCACTCAGGTATGGCCGTGTGGTTAAAAAGCTTACTTTGCAACCACTTTGTTTCAGGTTCAGTCCCACTGTGCAAGTGTCTTACTCCATAGCCTCAGACTGACCAACCCCTTTTGAGTGAATTTGGTTGAAGGAAACTTTGTGGAAGCCTGTCGCATGTATATGTTCCTCACACCTCTCACCACTTAACAACTGGCGTTGGTTTGTTTATGTCCTGTAAATTAGTGATTAGGCAAACGAGACTGAAAGAATAAATACCAAACTTTAAAAGAAATAAGTACTGGGAGGATTTGTTTGACTAAATCCTTCAAGGTGGTACCCCAGCATGGCCACAGTCCAGTGACTCAATCAAATCAGAAAATACATGATAATACATATATAACTACCTTATTAATACATCTTTGTCTTTTTAAGATGGTAGGGAGTGAATTGCAGGACATTTGGCTACTACTTCTAGCAGTTCAAGCAACCATATAGAGGCCTTTTCATCTGTTGATAAACTAGGTTATATTATGACTTAATTGACTTATGTCATTGCCCTTTATACAACATGTCTAATAACTTTATTCTTCATTACATTGAGTCAGAAAGCCACAGAAATCCAGTTGGTTGAGCATGATTAAATATAAATAAAAATAAGAATAAAGACTGTCAGTTATTTCTTTTTCCTCCTACACCCCACAACTGGTTATTCTCACCTCTTATCCACTATTCACTACATCCACCCTCCAACCCTACCCAGGCTTTACAGTTGTTGCCTACCTCTCCTCCCGTCACTCATTCCTCATCTCTCACCGCCCTCCATACATACTTGCAAACCCCCACCTACCCACACTCCTTGTTCCTCTGTCCCCACTTGATTTTACTCACTTTGTACCTTGAATGTCCACAGAGACCCCTCATCACTTCTATTTCTTATCTCTTTCCAGCTCCTTCTGATCACACTCACCCTCTCTTCTCAAATGTGAGTAGTCGTGTAGCCCTTCTACAGCAAGAAACCTGTTCTGCTCTGGCCTTTTCTCTCATACTTTAACCCCTCATTTTCTAGTATAAAGTCACCCCACTTTGAGGTTTAGTCACGGAAGGTGCATGGTAACCTTAATAGTGCTGGTACCATGAAAAAAGCACCAGCACATGCCGTGAGGTGGTTGGCATTAGGAAGGGCATCCAGCAGTGGACATCCTGCCAAGGGAGTACTGAAGTGCAATGCAGCTCTTGGACCCATCGGATCTTGTCAAACTGTCTAACCTATGCAAACATGGAGATTTAAAACAAAAAGATGATGACAATGGCGATGATGATGATGATGATGATTGAACTTTTACCTTAAAAACATTCCTTTAATAGTTTGCCTAAAAATGCCCCTTACCAAATTGTGATGAGATTAGGAGCAAGTTGGACCTTAATGCTGTGCTAATTTATATGATTCATAAAAACCATCAACACTTTTCTAATATTATTATTCTCTTATTTTACTTTTTTTCAGTAAAAACAGAAATTTGGTATAATCCAGCAATTCTTTATCTGAAGAAAAATTCCTTCTGGGGTTAAAATTTTCAAATTCTAAAGAAAAATTGGTAATTCCAATGGGGAAATTGTTTAGATTGGAAAATTACTTTTGATTATTCACAGTGTTTTTGCTACATTTATTTCCCCTTAATGTTGATTTTTTTTTCATTAGGCCTATAATATTAAATTAATATCAGGTGAAACAAAAGTAATGTATTTCAACAGAAATATTGTAACATATAAGTTAAAATTAAAACTTTCATTCAAAGCTTTATGTTAATTTATGTTCCAAATATCAGCTTAATAATTATAAAGATATTTTAACATGCTTCATTATTTTCAAAATGTATTGAAACAGATGCAGTGCATCTTAACAGAAATTTGGCAATAAAAGAGTTAAAATGATCTAAATTAAAAGTTTCAATCAAAACTTCATGCTAATTTATGTTCTGAATAAGGTGGCAAGCTGACAAAATCGTTAGCATGTTAGTAAAATGATTAGCAGCATTTCATCTGTCTTCTACATTTTAATTTAAATTCCATCAAGATCCACTTTGCCTTTCATCTTTTCAGGGTTAATAAAATAAGTACCAGTTGAACAATGGGGTTGATGTAATGAACCTGTCCCCTCCCCCAGAATTACTGGCCTTGTGCCAAAATTTGAAACCAATATTAATTTTAAAAAAGGCACCATTTCGAGCGTGGCCATGGATCGTTACCAACGTTGCCTTCCTGGCATGTGAAAAGAAATTCGAGCGAGATCATTGCCAGTGCCGATGGACTGGCTCCTGTGCAGGTGACACATAATACACTATTTTGAGCGTGGCCTTTGCCAGTAAGACATCTGAGCGAGATCGTTGCCAGTGCCCCTGGACTGGCCCTTGTGCAGGTGGCATGTAAAATACACCATTTTGAGCGTGGCCATTGCCAATATCTGCCTGACTGGCCCTCATGCCAGTGGCACGTAAAAGCACCTACTACACTCTCTGAGTGGTTGGCATTAGGAAGGGCATCCAGCTGTAGAAACTCTGCCA
>JAOPJW010010025.1:59057416-59069761 GCA_027122535.1 Octopus maya | reverse complement strand
ATGTGTTTTTGTGTCTGTGTTTGTCCCCCTTCTTCACTTGACAACTGATGTTTGTCTGTTTACATCCCCATAGCTTAGTGGTTCAGCAAAAGAGAACGATAGAATACATACTAGGCTTACAAAAAATAAGCCCTGGGGTCAATTTCTCTGGCTAAAACCCCTTTAAAGCAGTGTTCCAGCATGGCCACAGTAAAATGACTGAAACAAGTTAAAGAATAAAAGAATATAAGAATGTGTGTGTTTGTGTGTGTGTGTACGTTTGTATTTGTGTGTCTGAGTTTGTCCCCATAACTTAGCAGTTTGGCAAAAGAGACTGATACAATAAGTAATAGGATTACAAAGATTAAGTCTTGGGGTTGATTTGTTCAACTGAAGGCAGTGCTCCAGCATGGCGACAGTCAAATGACTGAAACATGTAAAAGAATAAAAGAATATATATACATGTGTGTTTAATAATAGTTTAACTCAGCTTCATGTGACGACTTAAAACTTTATGGGGACATAGGACATGTCCATTTCATCAGAAATTAGGTGTAGTCTTATTGTGTCCATCTACGAAATCTGCTACAGGTCATAGTAGAATACACTTTTCAAAATTTCCTCACAGTAGGGGTGAACCTGAAACCTTGCGGTTGGGAAGTGAACTTCTTAAACCACACATCTATATATATGCATGCATTGGATGACAGAATCAGTTTGTGGTGTAAAAAATGCCACTTGTATTTTATCTGTGTTACTTCTCTTCATGCCTCATCAACTGTGCCTTTCTTAATTGATCCACAAATGACATTAATTGCAAGTCCTAATATAAGGTTGATATAATCAATTACATCCTTTGAAGTTGATTTCCCACTAAGGTAACAAAGCAATTACTGAAACCAGTAAAAGAATAAAATAATATAAATTTATATATGTTTGATATAGAGACGAGAGAGAGAAGAGGCATTTATGATATGAAGTTTGTTGGATTAGGACTTTTTATTTTCAATTGTAAACTATGGCTTCAATAGTATTAAATGGATAAAAGTTGAATAGCCACTTGGATATAACATTTTTGCATAACCAATTAATTTCCTAGAAATCCATGGTAATTATTTCTTAACATTACAGGAAATGCATCTCATATGATGATGCATTTTACCCACAGGTACAGTGAAATGATTTCAGTGAAAATGATCTCACGTAATTAGATTTAGTAATTTAATATCTTCCCTATATGGCTATTTCAATTCTACATGCCACACGTTAACCAATAAAGATAAAATTATATTTGAAACATTGTTTTACTCCACTCCTCCACCCTCATTTCTTTAGATGAATACAGAAGTAATATTTCATTAACATTTAATGGTTACACTTTTCAAGTAAATCACACTTTCAGTTGTATCTGAAATCAAAAGCCTTTCATAGGAAGCATCTAAATCTCCCATTCCAAATTATAAAATCAATCTACTTAAGTCCATATGCAATCCATTTTCTTTTGGTGCAATCATAAATTTTCAGAGTGTGCTCAATTTACGGTAAAGTGAATCTGCATTGACCAAAGTATTTATCAATACCAATACTAAGGAAATATTTAAAATCTTTAATCATATTTCCTTCGATAGGAAATGATTGTATTGGAGAAATTCCAAGCAGAATTTCTTCTGTTATACTTTGAGTGATCAATGTATTCAAGTGGAAGCAAATCTGTCACTGCCTTTAAAAATATCATAGATCTCTGATCAAAATCTTGCAGAGAAGCACATTAAGTCCATCTGATTTCTTACAGATGGAAGCCACCTATTTGATAATGGACTGAGTGGTCACTGTAAGTTTTGTGAGAGTGGTCATTGGAAGTTATGAAAAAGTAAAATATAGCTATGCAATATTTGATAGGAATTGGAATTTTCTAATTCCCTTACAGCTTAAGTAAGAATTAAGCTGGATATTGCTGAAATGCCATGATCTATTATGATATATAGCAATTGTGGCAAGATAGTAACAATTTCGAAATGATGCTTTACAGATTATGTCATATGAAGGGTAGTCAGAGCCATCCGACTTTATCACCTCAGCAATTACAAATGAATGTTTATATAAAATATATTTAAAATAAAGAAAAACTTTGATTCATAAATTTCTAGATGGATATTTTCTGTTCAAAAACTTTAAGGAAAAATAAAGAAACATTATTATCATTTATATTATTATATGCATTTATAGAACTAGAAATATGGTTAGCGTAGCATACAAGTAGCTGGAATAAGATGCATAGTTGTCAATTTTTATTTTGACACACAGTGATTTCATGCAGCAGTCAGTATGAAAACGGGAATTTAATATAACCTTCCCACTTGAGATATACTTAAGCTATTGCACACAAATGACAGAAATGATGCATTACAAGAGAGCTAATGGGTCAGGATATATATTCACTTTGCAGAACTGAAAAAAATGCAGCTACAATTGTTTGTTTCAGAAACACAAACCTGTCTTTTTATCCTTAAACTTGCATTTGTCTGAAGCTACATTTTTGTTGATGTAGCTGAGCAACTATTAACTTTAAATCTTCAAACGCATTTGTTTATATATAAACAGGAGATCTATGAAGGAAAAGAAGCAAAATCCTATAATGCTTATGTCCTCTTCTAACAGGCATTTACTCCAGAACTGAAATGAATGATCACAACTGAAAATCTGAGCTGTATCACAAATTTAGGCCATCAGGAACTTTCTACTGCCCCTCATAGAATTATTAATTGCAGTATCTATACTCAATGTTTTCTTATAATCTGAGACCTCTGTTCCTTTATAAACTTATAAAAAAGAAACAAAACAAGGGTATCAGCAAATAAATTAGAAACAAAGTGTAATGGCCCATAAAGTTGAGCTAGTTGTGAACTCAACTGAAAGAGAAAAGTTCCAAGCCGTGATTTTCATTTTGAATTCTTACAGTGATTATTAGCTAACTGTGATCTACATGTAAAGAAAGTAATTTGGCGGTTCCAGTTTCTTCACACAGACTCTGAATCTATTTCCCTTTCTCTGCACTGCTTTATGCTGGTGAATGACAAACTTTACAAGGTATCTTACATGGTATCAGCATAGACCAAACAACATATTCAAAAAATGATTACAAGGCATAAAATATGGCTTTTGCAAGATGAAAATAAGATAAGAAGTAAAGTGGCTTCTGTTAGTCTCTCCCTAAAGAAATAATTTTCATATGGAGTTTCAGAAAGGAAATTAGAAAAGTTTTTTGATTAGTTTTCTGCTCTAAGAATTTTGGAAATTCAAAGTGGTGGTTTTGCAAAACATGAATAGTGGAACATTTTCTTTATTAAATAAGCACTCATTTTCTTATGCCTTTGGGATGCACAAGTTCAATTTTTTCATTATCAGAAAAGTAAATTTGATAAAATTTGATACCTGTTGGGTTACCAAAAGTAATATAAATAAACAAAACATAAATAAGAAACAAATATAATATAAAAGATGACAAAAACAACAAAAAAGAAAAATAAATAAAAAGAAAACAGTCAATTAAACTGAGGACTAAACTCCTGCATTTCCATGACAGAAATTTTAAGAATTCAATAACAACCACAGAGCCAGCAATAAGCAACTGTTTTTTTAAAAATAGCAAAATATCCAAAGAAATTTGGCTGTAAATCCCTCTCCCAAATTCACATTACTGCAGCACCTGACAAGAATCTAGTCACTTTTTGCTACAGCTGACTGGAATTTAGTTATGAGGTTCTCCTATAGATACCCATTTAACTAATAGAATTGGCTGCTTTATACTAGAACAGCTGACATGTTTTTTTTTTAATTTGTTACATTTTGTTTTTGTTGCAGAAACATCCTTCCTCAACATTGAGAATAAGAAATAAAAACAGAAAGAAAATTGGTGGCAAATGTCAAATGATATATTTTAGAATTATAACACAGTTATACTGCTATTATTGTTTAACCCTTGGTCTGTTCTCAGTGAGCAGATTTATAAACCAAAATAATTCCAATAAAGATCAAGTAATTCTGTATGCTGAGACATATTAAGCACAAATCCTCATTTGGATTCTCACCGTTCACTATACTTATGAGGATTTATTATCAGTTGGCAGATATCAGCACTGACCATCAGCAAACATGTGGCTGGGAAGCAAACTTCTTATTTTGTCTCAATGATTAGACTTCAGCCATGTTAAGGAATCACCTTGAAGAATTTTAATTAAATGAATTGTCTCCAGGGCCTATCTCTTTTTTAAGCCTGGTACTTATTCAACTGTTCCCTGTTCCAGGGACATAAACACACCAACACTGGTTGTCAAGGGGTGGGGGGGGACAAACACAGACATGAAGATACACTCAAACATATATACATGTGTACACACACACACACACGACAGGCTTTCCACAGTTTCCAACCACCAAATTTATTCATAAGGCATTGGTCAACCCATGCCTCCAATGTGGCATACTGTGTGAACTTAACCTAAATCTAAAGTTTTAATGAAAATCTATTCAAAGGAATCAAACTCCTTTATCAATCACCTCTTACTCAACACACAAATCATTATTCAACATAAAAAATTCATCTTAGATATGTTAGTGTGGTTGCATTTGTTTAGAGCCCCTGGCCCCTTCTGAGCAAGAAAACATATGATCAAAAGCAGTCTACTCATCACCATACATCTTTTGTGGCAGAGATAATGTTGTATTGGGGACTACATTATCCAATGTGCCCCTGCTTTGTCCAAGACAGCAGTGTGTGGTTTTAGAAAGATTTGGCTGCTATTTCTGCTAGATAAGACAATTGCATCAAGAGCCTCTCATTCATCATCATTATTTAATATCCTCTTTTCCATGGCTGCATGGGTAAGATGGAATTCATTGAGACAGATTTTTTATAGCGGAATGGTCCTTTTATCATCAACCCTCACTGGCTTCCAGACAAGATTATATTACCCTATGGTCAAACATACTTTTCAAGGAAAATTGGAAAAGAAACAACACTGTCTGTATGACAATGATCCTTGTTTACAACCAGCATATGATGTCAAGACACACACACACACACACACACGTCTGTTTACCAAATCCACCCACTGGCTTTGTTCAGCCAGAGGCCATAGGAGAAGTCGTTTGCTCAAGATACCACACCATGGGTTTGAACCTGAGATCACATGGTTGGGAAGCAAGCATCTCAACCACACATCCACACTTCTGTCTAACATTGATTTTAATAAATCTTTTACTATATCTATTTCATTATTGACTGTGTTTTTTTTATTTTGTTTTTGTTTTGTTTTGTTCATCTGATTTTGCTATTTTCTTCAAAGCTGTTTTATTTTGATGGCAAACTAGTATTATTGAAATTTCTTAAACTCTTAGAATAGAACATTTAAAATTTGATCATCTAAGACATTTTCACATAATTTTATTTCTGTTATATATATATAGAAGAAGAAATCTTTTGGTCAGTGAAAATAAGCTATCTCAAAACCACTAGAAGTAGTTTTCAATAATGTTACATACATTAAGTAGCAATTGTACAAGCAACTTAATGTAACAGCGAACTCTCAGAGAGACAAGTTTGTGAATCATTTTCAATTTTCAGTTGGAACCAATTCACTTCCCTTAAGTCATTAATATCTTTGGAGAGAGAGAGACTTTTAATAATGTAAATGGAACATTGGGATATTTGATGGGATATACATACATATATATATATCAAAATATTCCATTTTGTTGTCCTAATAAAATTCAAAGTCTATTACCTAAGTAGCAATCAAATTAATTCTTACCATTGGCACAAGGCCATTTATTATTGGAGAGTGTCATCATCATCAACAACAATCCCTAGACATTACTGTCACCAGTCCTCAGGCCCAAAGGGCTGGTTACATAGTTTCCATGGCATAAAAGTTACCAACATCACAATATTTCCTCTGAATAGGAACCAGTCCATCATAACATTATGCGTTTATAGTTTATAGTTGAATGGACTGGAGCATTGTGAAATGGAATATTTTGCACAAGAACACAATGCACTGCCTTGTCTGTGAATTGAAACCATGTTGGGGAAAGAGTCATTGACACCCCTGTGGGATTGGAAGAATGGATTAGCTGAACTCTTATAAAGAGTAACATATTGGTTGAGACGGGGGAAGTCGTATGAGTTGTTGAGAGTTGAAGGAAGCTGTAGGAAGTCGTTGAGAGTTTGTATTTATTGAAGTATCATGTTTAGTGGAGTAATTTGAAGTACATCATGTACAATTGTGTCTATCCCTGCTTCGTGAAATCTGTATATCCAACATATAGAAGGATATAAAAGCAATGACGATTTCATTTGAAGCTTACATCACATGTTAATATTTTCTTTTGAGACAAGATCAAAGGAAAATTAGTTAACATGGAAGACTTATTAGCCTCCTTGGTGCAACAGCAACAGCAACAGCAACAGCAACAACAGCTAAAGCAGCAACAACAACAACAATACCAACAGTTGCTGGAATTAGTGTTGAAGTCCAAAAATACTTCAGGTTCGTTCTCACCAGATGGTGTAGCTAACGTAATTGTAGAATTTAGTTATAATCCAGAAAAAGCATTACTTTTCTGCATATTTCCGAAGATATGAAAAAATCTTCAAAGAGGAATGCAAATGTCTAATTTTTATTCAAGGGCTAACTGCAAGCAAAGATGCAGAGATATGTCCCCGGATATTCACAAAATTAGAACAGGACCAGAGTTTGACTCTGCAGGTAGTGGCAGAGGAATGTCAGGGAATCATTACTGTATTACATGATGCAAATAAAATCGAAGAAAAGGATTACTCTCACATACATGCATGTTGACCTGTAATGGATAAGAAAAAGAAGGTCAAATGCAAAAAATTTTGCATAGGTTTTCTCAACAGAAAGTCGAGGTGAGGATCGCAAAAGAAAGTTTGTGTACATAAAAATTAATAATGTGAAGGTAAAGTGGCAGCTAGATACAGGCAGTGATGTTGCAATTAACATTGACACATGACAAAAAAATAGGAAACCCTACATTAATGGAAACCTTAAAAATTGCAAAAGGTGTCACAGAAAAAAATTACATGTTTTGGGTGAGGGGTAAAACCTTGAAAGCAAAAGTTTTTGCGTTAAATAATACAACAAACTTGCTTGGTATTGACTGGATGGAATTATTTAATTTATGGGACCACCCCATAAGTCTTTTCTGCAAAAATGTAAATGGTTTTTCCTCCAGTAAAAACAAGCCATCAGATGAATTGAAAGTAAAAAATATTTTTCCTGAAGTTCTGTCTGATAAATTAGGTTTGTGTACCAAGACAAAGGCATGTTTTCAAATAAAAGAAAATTCCATACTAGTATTTAAACCAAAATGTATGGTACTCTTTGAAGCTATGAAGTAATTCACTGAAGAACTAGGGAGATTAGAAAAAACTAGAGTTATTGAAAAAGTAGAATATTCTAAATGGGCAGCACCAACTGTGTATATTAAGAAAAGGAAAATAGAATCAGAGCGTGTGCTGATTTTTCCACTGGCTTAAATGAATGTCTTAAAATGTGCCACTATCTGCTACCTATTTCAGAGGATATTTTTGCAAAATTAAACAGTGGAGAGATATTTTCTAAATTGGATCTCTCTGATGTGTACCAGCAAATTAGAGTAGACGATAAATGCTTGAAGTATCTAATAGTTAGCACACATAAAGGACTATATAAGTACAACAGGTTGCCATTTGGTTTAAAAGTCGAACCAGCGATTTTCCAACAGATTATGGATGCAAAGTTAGACTCATGCCTAAACAAGAAATATTAAACTTTCCTAGGAAGTAAATCTCAAAGAGGGAGATGTTGCAACAAAAGTCATTGATACCCCTGTGGGATTGGAAGAATGGACTCGCTGAACTCTTATAAAGAGTAGCATATTGGTTGAGATGGGGAAGTCGTAAAAAGCCATTGAGATAATTAGGAGTTTGTAGTTATTGGAGTATCATGTTTAGTGAAGTAATTTGAAGTACATTGTGTGAAGACAATTGTGTCTATCTCCGCTTCATGACATTTGTATAGAAGGACACAAAGACCACGACCTTGCTTTTATGAGTGCAACACCCTAACCACTACTCCATGTGCCTTCTTTTGTTATTAGAGGAGTTTGGCAGGATGGTAAAGGTAATACTATCACACCCCCCATCATCCAATATTAGACTAGTACTTTTCTTAACAGTAGAAGAGTGAATGGCAAAGTCAACATGAGTAGGATTTTAACACCACAAGGTATTTTGGATGATGGTTTTAATGATGCTGCAAATTCTCTGCCCTTCGTATATATCAATAACATTGCAGGGATTTAAATGTTATTTTGCAACTGAATATGAATAAAAACTATTGATGAATAGCTTAATTAAATTTCAAGGACATGGATTATTGTGGTGTGCATTCGTGAATACTTGAAGAACAAGTTGCTGCTGAGAGTATGTATCACATATCAGATTTTTTTCATTCTAAAGAAAATGTGACATCTGATTATCAGAACTATTTGAATACAGAGTTAATTAGTGTAGGAACGTTACGGAATGAAAACCTTGTTTTCTTCTACTCAAAGAGCTGAAAACATAAGCATAAAACTTGCCAGGTTATAAAAGTCAGTTTATATTCTAAGAGATAATAAAAAATCTTTCAAGCTTTATACATGTAACTAACTTAATTGGAATAGTATGCCATGCTTCAGCATTATATGAGCTAAGAGAAAATGATAAGGAAAAATTGTCTGATGTAATGTTCCAACAACAATAATACGCATTTGGACTCTGATATCCAAATATCCAGTTGTAAAATCCAATTTCTTATAACTTCTGTGAATATCCTTTTCTTCTACTAATAATATAACCTTATAATGCTTGGTAGTTTGTAGTGCTTTCAATCCTAATTGAATAGAAACATTGCAAACACTAAACTTACAGATGTTACCTAATATTTTTATGTCTAACTTCTCATAAAGAACCATAAAATCATCTTTATAATTGCTATCCTGATACTATGCCTAAACTCTCAATACAATGCTCAGAAAACCAACTTCTTCAAAACTAATAAATCTGCTAATCCATTTGGAATCAGGTAGACAACCATCAAACATTACATCTATGACCTATTCCTAGCCATTTGCAAACTCTTTTAATTTTTCGCTGCTCTGTTCACAAATATCTCTCCGGAAATGTTGGAAAATAGAACTCTGTGACCTGTTTACCTTCAGAAAAATATAACCTTTCACCCACCATCTTGCTATCAAATTCTTTGATTTTAAACATATCTAAGCAGATAGAAACTATTATTAACCTCGCCAAACAACTAGAATCTCTTTCCTTACTATTTTCCAGTGGCCCTTTACTTATATATCAATTGCAAATGGTCTATGACCCTGAGATATTTGGAAGGCTTATCATAGATTATGGCATCGAAGCTTCTTTACCAACATGAATATGGGTCTATCCTTCAGTTCACAGTTTCATTACAGCTCACAGAATTTCTGCCAATGCTGAATATGTCATGCATGATTTTCAATACTAATTCTAATATTGTATCTGGATGGAACTAACACAATCTATTCTCTATCTTTTCTATTACACATTGATCACAGCAGAAATATAAAAGATTGCTACATATCTAAAGCATAGGAATGGATTTACAACATAATGGGAGCAGAATGTAATATCTGTAAACTTTAATAAACAACAACAGTGAAATACAACTAAAAATGCCAATTTATAAACCACTTATTATATTTGAGTTTGAATAATATATTTATCGAAAAATAAAGCAAAAACAAATCTTTGCAGTAACAATAAAAGGAAAAACAAAACAAAAAAAAATCATGTCAGTTACTATATAATTTTCAAACTTTGCTAGATTTTGTTTGGTCATAAATTTGAGACGTTCC
Source organism: Octopus maya (assembly GCA_027122535.1). NCBI lineage: Eukaryota > Metazoa > Mollusca > Cephalopoda > Octopoda > Octopodidae > Octopus > Octopus maya. Next base: position 59,059,831 of record JAOPJW010010025.1, on the reverse strand, counting down.
TTATGTTTCTTCTTCTGAAGCAGATATTTTTAAAAATTACATATAAACATGAGAGAGAAAAAAAAAAATGAAAAGAAAGCTCAACATAACTATTTTGTTTATTATAGCTGAGACTATATTAAGTAAAACTAAAAGAATGCTTCTATTGATATTTTCTGACATTTCACTTGATAACCTGTAATAAATATATTGATTTTACAACAAATAATCCCCATGGAATTGAAATTGTTAAATCTGATGTTTCCTTTTCACTATAATCACATATAAAGACACAAGCATAAACAACTTTATGATTCATTTATAGTTTCCTTTCAAACATTATATATTGCTGCAAACGGTTTAAGGTATTCAATAAAATTGGCAATTTATATCAGAAATATCAGGCAAGGATATACTTGGGGGTCTCTCATTATTATAAAATAGGAAATTTAATATCATAAAAATCAAAGAATAATTAATCTAGAAGATAGGAGACCATTCTGACACATTCTGCCTCCAACATTTCTACAGTAAAGAAAATTATTATTAACGATTATCTTCTTTAATGCCATGAATCACCCACTTTGCAGTGATTTCTGATATGGATTCCAAAATGCCAAATCTGCTAGTGACCTTCTTTTATACATGACACATTACTGATTGCAAACTTTGGAAAATCATAGCTAAAACTAAGAATTTTGCTGTTTATATTGATTTATCTTGGCTAAGTACAAGGTCAAAAGTTGTAGGAAAGAAGGGAAAAAACGGTCAACAGAATCGACTATGATGTACGACTGGTAATTGTTTTATGTACTCTACCAATCTGCAACCACCCAGAGGAATTTAAACTCAAATTCAGAGGTATAAAACTAAATGTGAAGCTCAATAATTTACTGCTCTGCTGCATTAACTCTCTCCCATTGATTCTAATGCAGAGCTTTTCTTTTAATATGATATGAACATGCTCTCATGAAAGGAAACAAGCAAGCAATGCCCATGACCATTTACAGAGATTGCAAGGCAGGTGAGATAAAGATATCCTCAAAGTGGAGACTAAGGCTGGATGTTTTTGACAGAGCATTCTGCTAAAAGCACCCAGGGTGCCAGATAGTGGTGTTAAGCTGGACAGCAGATATTGACTACCACTCAAATGGGCCTTGCTGTGATTTGAGCTTGAATCATAAAGAACGAGAAGAAATACCGCTAAGCATCTGTTTGAATATATTTACAGTTTAGCCAATCTACTGCATTTGATTGACTCTTTTATTATTCGCATAAAAAGGATGAAAGCAAAGTTGATATTTACAGTGGGATTTGAACTCAGAACTTAGAGAGTCTAAACAAATATGAGAAAAAATTCTATTCGATCTATTAATGACTTTGCTAAATTGCCACCTAAAAGTTAAATACAATGGACTAAAAGATCTCACTGTTGATATACTATGTATACACCTGCATAAATATTGACTCTACTTTTAATGAAACCATTTCTTTTATCAACCACCACCAACCTTAAACATTACCCTATCAATTCCCATCAGACAATGCTCCATTTCTTACTTTTCTTTCTTCAAAAATGATATTTTTCTTTTTTCCTTTTTATAAGTAACAATTCCTACCAGATGTTCAGTTAATATTAATGAAGACATTTTCTTTACTTTCCAACATAGCACAACATACATACATACATACATACATATATATGTATGTGCGTGCGTGTGTGTGTGCATCTTTATGTGTGGGTGCGTGAGTTCATGTATGTTAGTGTATGTGCGCATGTGTGTAGATAAATGTATATGTATATGTACATTAAAGGTTACTTGTTAATAAGAACCCAGTGGTGAATAAAAGCTGAAGATGATGTTAAATGCTAACAAATGTATTTATGACCAGCATGCAGATGTCTCATTTACAACTTATTAAATTTTGCTTGATAAAGCTAGGGTACCATGCACACTCACACACAGACATATATATACATGTACGTGGGTGTGGGAGAAAGAGAGAGTGCACACACACACACACACACACACACACACATATATATATATATAATTAATCCTAAAAAAACGAAGAAAAGACACAAGAAGAAAAAACAACACTGCAAGGACGAGGAACATGCAAAGTATTAACAAACACTTGGGGAAGGAAAGAAAGGTAGTTTTACATTTTGAGCAAAGCTCTTCTGCAGAAACAGAAGACAGAGGAAAGTCCAGGAGAAAAGGAAGGTGGAATAAAAAGATCACCAACGATCCACATGTAGTTACATTATGAAAAATATATATATAAACACCATTTGAGTGTATCCATTGCCAGTACTGCCTGACTAGCCCTCACGCCAGTGGCACGTAAAAGCACCCACTACACTCTCGAAGTGGTTGGCATTCGGAAGGGCATTCAGCTGTAGAAACTCTGCCAGATCAGATTGGAGACTGG
>JAOPJW010010025.1:57526509-57537095 GCA_027122535.1 Octopus maya | reverse complement strand
ATCCATATATTCATGCTGTTGGTGCCATCTACATGTATTCATGCTGTTGGTACGCAGAAACCACCCTTCGAGCGTTGGGTCTCACGGAGGCAACGAGGCTGATGCTGGTGTCGCGTAACTAGCACACGTGCCGTGGGGCCTCTCGGAAGCAACGAAAAATGACCGAGACCTTTGGCAATATGCTATGCTTGAGAAAAAAAAAAACCCCGTCAAGCCAAGTGAAATCGTAGTCGTGGAAGATACTGGTGTTATGTAACTGCCTCCCTTGCCAGTGACACACACACGCACCCATTACACTCTTAGAGTGGTTGGCGCTAAGAAGGGCATCCAGCCGTAGAAACCATATCACATCTGATTGGAGTCTGGTGTAGCCCCTCAGCTAACCCTGCCAGCATGGACAACGGATGTTAAATTTTGATGACGATGATGAGGATGATGAGGATGATGATGATGATGATGATGATGACAATGATATATATGTACAGATAGATGTACGACTTGTATTGTGTTTAGAGTTCCCCGTAGATTATCATATTCCAGTATGCTACGAGTTACTTATTTATGAAATACAGAGTACATGTAGGACAATTTTAGGATAAACTAATGTCCATTATTTCTCTGTAGCTTAATGCGATAAAGTGTTCCCTGATGCTCTCTTCTGACCCAGCATCCATATGTACTTGATACACCCAATGCAGGTTTCTAAGCAATATTGGTGATGATACGTACGTAGGAACTAATGATATTAACTTGTGCTTATCTTAAATTTCTCATATATATAAATATATGTTTGTACATTTTAGTGTCTGTATGTATGTATGTATGTATGTGCGGGTGTATATGGTTTCAACTACACACATACACACAGACATATCCACATGAACGTAGTAGCTCGTAATTTCTATCTACCTAAATCACAATTAAATTATAGAAATCAAAGCATTGTTTGTTGAATGAAAATAGTTTTTTAATGAGCGTTTGCAGACAGAAATATTCGAAGCGTTGAAATGATGACAAGCAATTATAAAATTTTATTGGACTCAAAGGAGACAGATGTGGCGGGAAGGCTCTGCGAAACGTTGCAGTAGTGGTGGTGGTGTGGTAGCGTGAAAGACTGATAGAAAATGGTTACATTCCGCTTAATATGTAAGAACGACAAGTATATTTGTATATACATCGTAAAAAATGAGTATAAATTTTATCTGAAAAAAATTTGACAATTATGCAATGTAGTGATGGAGAACTCTGTGACTCAGCTGAGACAGTTTAATGTTAATGAAAGTAGGAAGTTTGATAAATATTGCGATTGTCTAAATGTATGAGAATCCGTGTAATAATAACAATATGGGGGAATGCGCTGCAACAACGCAACACTGCGCTCACTATTTGTTGGCCTTTTTCCTACTTCAAGTAGATGACAATTTTGCACCATTCAGGTGATAGCCCTCCATCCCATGAGTCTGTTTGGATAGTCGTTGCAGGGGAGACTTTTACGAGGTTGGATTGCAAATTCCACCTCAACCGCGTTTAGTCGCTTTTTACGACTCACAGATTGAAAATCTGCTCTATTGAAAATCTGCACACAATCCTATATTTACAATCTGTGTGATGTAAATAAGTAAAAGAAACTAAATATTAGTGGGGAAGGAGGCCGAAAATGCAAAATAAGAATGTTTTTGTGATTTTACACAAAGTTGTTTTTGGGTTTGAGGACGAGGATGAAACGAAAAGTTCATAAGCTGATTATGAAGGAGTAATACTAGAACTGTGAAATCTTGTATACATTGATTTCAGTTCTTCTAATTAATAACTGCATTGCTTCCTTTCAAGTAAACTGACATGTGACTATTTAAAGAAGACTTGAAATGTAGCTGGTAGGCACTTCTCATGAAAATGGACAAAATTTGGCATCGTGGTGTTATCAAAGTATCTGCTGAAAAAGTGGTTTACCCCACCTCCCAAGGACGTTCATGCCGACACGCTTGCTACATTACGGGATGACACTCCAACTTTATTAACATTGCAAAAGTAAGCAGCAGAATTTAGAAGAGGAACGGAGAGTCTTGAAGATGGGGCCAAATCAGGAGGTTTGCAACTGCAACCACCATTAATTGTGCTGAACACATGGTGATGGATGGCGGGCGAGTTATTTTAAATCAAGTAGTATACTAGTATATACCATGAGAGAGATGAGTACATTCTGCACAATTAACTTGACATGAAGGTTTTTGTTCAGTGGGTGCCAAGTATTCTGACACCTAATCAAAAGCGCACCAGGCTGATCACATCATGGGAGAATTTGATATTGTTGGGTTTAATGAATGTTTTCTAAGACTGGATGGATGAGTGCGGGGTTCATCACGTTAAGCCATGGACAAAGAGACAGCCTATGCAGTGAAAACACACCTGCTCTAAAGAAATATAAAGTGCTTTCATCTGCAAAGAAGTTGATAACCTCAGGTGTTTTGTGATACAAAAAGCATTGTCTTTACTGACTATCTTTTGAAGGGGCTCAGTTTCAATGGCAAGTTCTACACCAACTTGCTGAAACAGTTGCGAAAGGCTGTCAAGAGCAAGCTGTCAGCAATACTGAGGAAAGGTGTGTTTTATCAGTACATTGCTCTAGCAAACACATCCTTGGTTTCAATGGCTGCTGCTCGTGACTGGCTTTGAACTGGTTGATCACATTCCCTATTTTCCTGATATGACCCTGTCTTACTATCATCTGTTTCTCGACATGAAAAAACACTAGGCTGAGAAACAGTATCGCAGTGTGATGACATGATATCTACTGTTGATGTCATTTTATACCAACAGAATGAAAGCCTCTTCACCAATGGGATCCAAGCACTGAACATGTATGGCAGAAATGTGTGGACCGTAAGAGGGACCATGTCGAAAAATAAACCTCATTTGGTCACATTCAATGGAAGTATCTTGGTCAGCCTAAGAACTTTTCCACCGACCCTTGCATATGATGGCTCCGTATAACATATTAAAAAATAACATTTAAATAACTGAAATTATATTCCAATTAAATGAAAAGAAGTAGCATTAAATTAATCATTCAGAAAAAATAATCATATACCGAAGATATAAGTTGGAATAAAACATTCGAATTTAACATCGTAACGAAATAATTTGCTGAATTACAAAATGACACAGAAATTTGTATTCTAGAATAGTAAATGAATTTGTATGGAAAATTTATCAGTTTTGAGACAGAACATAAACAGTGACACAATTGAAAGACAGATATGAGGAATCAAATTAGTACTTTAAATTAAAGAGAATTAAATTAAGAATAATTAAGTCAGTAAATAACTATCGAAAGCAAAGAAACCTGCAGCAAGCTGATTGCTATCTTCGTTCTTTATCATTATCTAATGGAACGTATTGAGATCCGTTCTGAACGGTTAGGAATTCGGTAGTATGAGCGCCTTCGATATCAGATTAATCGGGAACACTTCTAAGTGGTTACTGCAATACGTTAGCTCCTTTAGGATCGAGGAAATGGATCTGTTTTTCGATGACATTGTGGGTAATCACGCCAAAGGTCGAGGGAACATTGCAATATTTATCATGGAAACTTCCATGAAAATCATAGCCTCTAAAATCTTGTATCTCTTAATATAGAATAGCCTGGTAGTTTGCAGTAATATGAGGTACCAGGTCATGGAGAGATTCATGAATAACCACATGAGTCTTCCAGGAGACTGGTCTAAACATAATTTATTAAGAGTAATCGATGTCTAGGACATGGCATTATACCTCAGCTCTGACAAGCTCTTGCTCTACAGAATTCGTTATGAGGTAATTATATAGATTCATATGGGCTTCAAACATACCGGATACACTTAAAAATCAAGCAAATGTGGTTAGTACAATAATATCCACTGAAACATCAGAAACATACTTTTTCCGAGTTCCAATACATTACAATGAAATATCAGTGATGTGTGGCTTTCAAAGGATTTAGTGTAGAGGTAGAATTCCCATCCATTGCAAAGAACAGTTAAGAGTAGAACATAAATTGTTTCAATCATCCGTGAAAAACATATTTTAATGAACAAGGCAAGGTGTATTTTAGTAACATCATTTAAGCATCCATAAATACTTTTGGTGGGCACATAATATTATTTAAAGTTGTTTCTGTCTAAGGAGCATCGATTCTAAAATCATACTTTACTACAAAAATATGATTGCACCTACACATCCTCTATTCCGCTTACCGATATGCACCTGCTAAAGTCAAGACACCTGAACTCTGAAACGATTCAGGTTTTGTAAAGCAGTGGCTTATAAGCCTACCCACCGCACTTGATTTTATAACCCGATGATCTTCATAAGACTTTCTCGCTGCGCTTTTAAAGATATTTCACTAATCTTACACATCTATTGGTCCAGTTTGCACCTATCTATACATATACATTTTGCACCACTCTATACACGCGCGCGCGCACACACAGTCTCTCCCTCCCTCCATCTGTCATTCACGTGCACACACGCACACTTTCTCATCCACGTACACTCGCACACACACTTTCTCACTCAGGTACACTCACACTTCTTCAGTCAGGTACACAAGTACTTTTTCACTCACGTACACACACACTTTCTCACTCACGTACTCATACACATACGTGTGAGGGTGCATGATGTTGTGCTTAGGTTGTACTTAGGGTGTTGAGATCGTAGTTTCAATTCGTGGACGAGGGGGTACGTCGTGTTCTTGTGTTCGTCTCACATTGCGCTGCGACCACTTCGACATCAGACGTGTAATATAGCCTGAACATGTTCCAGCAAGTCCGATTTGAAGGAAGGAGTAAGCTAATACACAACATTTACATTTGTTCACTATCAGCAAATCCTTTGTGCAGCTTGTTCACCAAATCCTGAACGCTCATACGTTGTTCTCGATAGATTCCATTGTATGTATAAAAACGTATTGGTATATTCATTTTATCTTGATATGCATAATTGTGTATGTGTGTATGTGTGTGTGTGTGTATGTGTGTGTGTGTGTGTGTATGTGTGTGTGTGTGTTACGCGATACCACTTAAAGTTCCACACCAGCGCGCGGAGATTTCTACTGAAATGCTTCTGATATATTTCATGAATAGAGATGGATTGGTCAACGGGTTTATCAACAAGAGAAGCTGCTTATGTTTTATTATTCGAATATTTAACTGGGTATATTCAAATGGCCAATTTCTCCCGGAAATTAATTTTCCCTTGCGAATATAATTTGGATTCCCAAGTGCAACCAACTAAGACTATTGATCTTACCCAGCCATTTCGTTCTTGGCTGGTTGGCTCGAAGAATCCGGCTTATCACAGGTCCGTAGAACAGGAGCTGTGTCCTCTCAATATAATTGTATCAATTAATCGTACACTGTACATTAAATTAAGTGAAATATTCAGTGATAATATACATGAAAATTTGTGTTATTAATTAAGTGTGATGTTAGCGAAATATGTTTAGAAAAATTAGACTGCTCATTTCCGGTTATGTTGTAATCTGTCAAACACTCCCACGCACAAAATGTAGCTGTATTTCCTTCAAAAATATAAAGAAAAAAAATTACAAATTGCATCCATAGTTTTCTACCCACGTTAAGACAAAAAAAAAATTGTTTACATTTCTTTGTGTTCCTCAGAGTGGCTCCAAACGAAGTTTTTCAACTTGTTATTGTATATTTTGATGAATTAATTCATATTTATAAGTAGTAGCTCCTCAAGGCGTCTTAGTTTCATGTCGACATCAGTTATGTGAACTTCTGTAAATGACACGCAATTTGTGGTGAAAAGACTTTCCAGTATAAACAAGCATCGCCAGAGGAACGAGATATATCAAAAATTTTCTATACAGTTTAAAATTTCTTTGTTAAGCCAATCGAGAATTACATAAAAACAGCTCTTAGGGGGAATGATTCTGCAGGAACATTATTCTGGATTTCATCACTTGACTGGTTCTCATTGAAAAACAAATGAAACTTGTTTCGCTTCCTTTCATTTATTTATAGATACAATTCAATTTGCAGACTTAGTGATATGTGTTTATTGTCTGAGAAAAAATTTATTTAAACATATATTTACTGGACGTTTTCGAGGACCATTTCAGCTGTGGCATCTATTACTTATAATAAATATTACCATGTTCGTAATGGCAGCTAGATTGTCGAACCAGAATGATAAAAGGAATAGGCATCTGGAAGAAAAAATTCTTTCAAAACCTCATGTCATTACATTTCTAGTGCCAGTATAGTTTCAGAACATCCTGCAGAGACACACAGATATCATTGAGATTTGAACATAAGATTTCCTCTTTGAATGCTAGCTAAGTACTAGGAAATTGATGCAGGATACGAATGGTAGCCACAGACCTGTGTCATTTTGGAATCGAGGAAAATAGCATTATGTTGAATTTTATTAATTCCGAAAAAACAGTAAGTACGTAAGTACAGAAATCTAATGATTACTTGCTAAAAATTTCCATGTATTGCATTCATATGGTTAGGAATTAGGGACATAATTTCGATAAGTAATATTCTTGTATTCCCTTCCGTTTGGCTATTGTAATGATACCAATGCTATGTCACTGACATTTGCAATTTTCTATGAGAATGCTATTTTTGTCAATGCTTCCTTTATGAGGTTTACAATTTCACAACACACTCTATCTCCATAAAACTCTTCGAAAGAGAAATATTTCTTGAATCTGAAACTCATAATCTATACAATGAAGGGTAACGTATGATAAATGTTGTCTATACGACATGTGCAGAATCAGTGTTGCATCAAATATTATTTAATAGTATTATGCCTTTGATCTTTCAGAGAGTGTGTGTTTCCAAACGAGAACAGAGCAAAGAGAAATAAATTTGTTTTGTGATTCAGCTGACAAATAATGTTCTTGTAATCTTTCTCCTTTTTCGTGGCTTTCTTTGACCTTCTTGACACGGGCTTCAAGTATGCGATCTTAATGAGACAATAGTTCAACCAGCCCCAGGAAGTTACCATTGTGAACACCGCTAATCATATGAGAGGTAGTACGGAATTCTAACCCACTTTCACCTGAAAATAACATGTCAATTAAACGATGTAAAATATTAATCCAGTTTGCCTGGTTTACTACAATTTGTTTATGCAGTAAATGTTCAATACAACTGTCCATTCGAGCTCTCTCCATGATACAAGAATCAGTTTATGGTTATTACATTTATGTACAGAAATACTGGCACGAATTTCTCCATATTTCTGTGGTGGATTATTCGTTCTCTTTTAAAACAGAAGACATAACTCCACCTTTTCTACATATGCGACAATATAAACAAAATATGATTTTCTTCTTGAGACACCACACAAGGCTATCTGTTTCAAATATTTCACGTTTATGATTCCTCCGATATCGACTCATAAAAAATGCTGCTCACGAATGATCAGAAGTATTTTCAGCAAGTGGACAAGTGAACAAAGCCTTTAGGTTTTGCAAGACTCTCTACGTTCTAATGTATTAAATTTCTGACTTCAAATCCATTCGGTTTATCATTGATTCGTTTTTATCGGAAATTTCTCTTTAGTGATGTACTGTTCACTTTCTTATAAGATCACTTTTGGGATTGTTAGTAATTCATGAATCCCACACAGGCTTGGATGAAATCGAAATCTTTACGGTGTGTTCTTGACTAGATAGTTCAATTTCTGATGGTAACTTTTCATTTTGTTTTTGAAGAAATACTCTATATGTGTTCTCTTCGACTGTCTTTACATTTATATTACTGATTTCTGTTCATGTATTATGTATCTAACTCCTATTCACTCATGTTTTGTTAGCCATAAAGTGAATTGCATCTATCACTTCTTTCCCTTGATGCAGAAAATATTTTATGCAGAAGATTTAGAATATAAATCTATTCTAATTGAGATTCAACATCTGCCCCCATCTGTCTTTTCTCTCATGTGCTGGAAATGAAATGAATGTTGTTAGTGATAGCAATATAATGAGTGTTGTGTGTGTTTTCATATTATTTTCCACATAACAGAAAAATATATCTTCTCACCAGCTGGCTATAATGATGCACCAATAATTAGGCAGCATATGGTTAGGTAGTACAGGTTTGAAAGAGGACATAATTCATAGATGGAATAAGTCGTATCTTAATTTACTATATCATCAATGTGTCTATGTGAACGTTCATAAATATTTGTTTTACAAACTCAGATGATATATTTGTATTGTAAGAAACCTGTTATTTGACTTGATCCGTAAAAACAAAAACAAAAAATGAAGTAGTTTGGCTGTTTTGCTGTGCAATATGAGCCTTACATAGAGAGAAACCAGGCAAAGATATTTAGATGAAAATAGAGTGAATGTCTTTGGATTAACATTGAATTTTGCACAGATAAAAACACATCATACTGACGGAAACAAATAGATATTCCCGATTCACCAAACGTGCGTCATTTAAGACAGTTAAAATGGAGTCGATTTTGTTCTGCGTTGTTTCTTAATCACGTTCGTCGAAACGTTGATGGAAATATCACCAATTACATTGTTTCGAGTAAATTGAGGCTCAACCGATAGTATGTTCTCTTTCAGTAACCAAAAGCATTACTAACGGTTTAATTCTTGTTGATCGGGCAAAGTTGCTGATTGGCCAGAGAACATGCTTGACCAAGTATTATAAGATACATAGCGTAGGCGCAAACGTGATACTGTGGTAAGAATTTTACTTCCCAACCACAGGGTGCTGAGTTCAGACCCACTATGTGGTACCTTGTGGGAGTGTGTCCTATAGCATCGGGCTAACCAAATCCTTGTGAGTGACTTAGCTGGATGGAAACCGACAGTAGCGTGCAAACCCATAGAAAACTAACATCCACCAACTATTCTGTCTATATGTCTACAAATCAGAATGTTTGCAGATCTAAAAGAGGCCTCAAAAGATATTTTAAGATCCACAGAGATCAGAACTTATTTGCAGATCTTGGTGGTCTAAATCGGATGTACAATCTATGTGGGTGTCTTTTCAAACCATTGTCGGGTTTAGAAAGACACATCAGATGCCATGATGGTTCTAAGGTGTAGGTACAGGAGGTGGTCAAATTCTGCATATGGAGTAGACAACCACCGTTTATACATATATAATACCTTATACCTTTCACCTGTTTAAGTTATTTGACTGCGGGAATGCTGGAGTACTGCCTTGAATGATTTTAGTTGAAAAAATCGACACTAGAACTTATCATTTTTGAACATTAGTACTTACCCTATCACTTACCCAAGGTGGCATGCAGTGAGATTGAACCTAGAACCATTTGGCTGATAGACAAACTTCTTTACTTACCGTACAGCCACGCTTGAAGATTTTCTTTAGCTGGTTAACTAGGCAACCTACATCCAATGTACTACGAGCAGGAGAGCGAACCTTTACCACATTTTAATGACAGGACCAGCAAACCAGATTGGCTTCGAACTATTTCTGCCCTTCCTCGGTGCTGGACACCTCGTCTGCTAGAGATGGCAGTAGCTCGCTTCTATTCGTAATATATATAAATTCAAGCGATTTTTAGTCGCTATCTTGCAAGAAGCAAAAGAAATGTTGTTATGATGAACATGACATGTTGCTAAGTAATTTTTCAGATGTGCTGAAGATTCTGCCATTTAGTCGCTTTAACAGTAATAAGAGATTTACTTTGGTTTCCAATGTATATAAATATCATGTAAACATTTCTACTAAATACAAGAATGTATCATGTACCGAATTATTGGGAACATGATATCCCCAATCGGTTTAAATTTGTTTTATAAAGCGAGTAGATAGCAGAATCAGTTGAATATAGGACACAGATCAATTGATATTTAGTTATATTACTTTAAATTATCAGTTCGGCCTGCGCTTAGGTGCTATGACAACCAGCTCTTTAGAATGTAGTTTCTAGGGCATGACCAGTGTCCGATGACAAAAAGGAGGAAAAGAATACATATAGCAGACAGCCAACAAGGAAGAATTCAAATGTTCCTCCGAGTTTCGATCTCACTAAGGTGAGGTTCAGAATTAGAATTATGCAATAAAATAAATTACTCTTAAACTCATTGCTGACATTATTTCATGCGCATCAGACTCCAGAAACATTTGCTGAAATTGCAACAAAGATATCAATCATGTATAAAACCAAAAACTTTAATAAAATTTCAGCATGTATAGTATAGAATTCTATATTGATATCATAGTTTAATGTTTAAGATGCAATGCAGTAAACTTGATATTTTTTTAATTGCGAGTCTGCATACACTGCGTCTGATTCCAAAAATTTAATATTATGTGTGCAGGGTAATCTAATTGATGTGTTCGCTGATTGCATAGCATATGTGACTGCTTACAAGAATGCATCTCAGTAAGAACATCGGTGCCATGTCTCCTACATGATAGATTAGATGGTACTTATCTATAAATTTCAAACAAATATTCAAAGTATTAAAATTTAGAAAATAGTTGTAGAGAAGAAACCAAAAAAAAAAAATCAAAAACACCCTCATCCCTCTACTCTAAATATTCTCAAACCAGAATTACCATCTGTTG
>JAOPJW010010025.1:55968374-55978929 GCA_027122535.1 Octopus maya | reverse complement strand
TGTGTGTGTGTGTGTGTGTGTGTGTGTGTGTGTGTGTGTGTGTGTGTGTGTGTGTGTGTGTGTGTGTGTGAATGTTTTCGGGTAATAATATTTCATAAAAGTAATCTGTAGTTGTCGAAAAAGAAATTTACCTATTCTGGGAAACTCCTAATTGACATGCGTTCTACATGCACAACCAGAAATTGATTGTACCGCTAAAGCAATTACGGGGGATTAATGTTCTCTATTGCTTTAATACTTATAAAAGCATTTCATCCTCAAATACTCAAATATTTCTATTGTTATCATTGTCTCATTTCTGATATTCCCATCCTATCACATATCCATAAACACGAGACAGATAAATACAATATTTATTTAATCCTTCGGATCAGGCACTTGTCACTCTTGGATGCATGGAAGGAATTAACTATTTTAAAGTACGCATTTTCAACTTAAGAAGGTAATATTTATTCTAGAAAGGTATTTATTGTAGATATCCCTCTCATGACCCCAGCCCAGCAACACGAATTATTAAAGTGCACACAACATTTTCATCGTCTCTGTCTTTTGCTACATTAACGCCTCCTTCTTTCATTTAATACTTTTCTTTCTGTTTCTGGTTCCTTACCTCTTTCCTTCAATTTTGAATGGTTTACTTGAAAGTAGTTTGAGAGAAAATATTTCAATCTTTATTCATTGGTCGCTCTCTTTCACACTCTTTCTCTCTTTCATTCTCTTTTTTCGTTTTTCTTTATGTTATGTCTCAAGCTACTGGTATCTAGCACCTTCGGATGATCTCTACTCAACCCCTACACAACTGCTACTCGACTGCTACTCAACAGCTACTCGACTGCTACTCAACACCTTTAGTACGGCCAGACTACCTCTATTTATATCTTGGGAGATCCCACCTCTTCGCCTGGGGGCGTCGACACAATACTTTTCCCCATTCTTCCTATCGTATCATCTGTTGCTCTGTTTGTTTTAAAATTAAGAATTTATTTATGTTTACATTACACATATGTTCTGCTTTTACATAAACGTTGGTTCAGTATCTGGAAACAATATTTTAGCGTCTAAAAAACTGTTGTTTCTCTGTTCTTAACTATTCTGCACATGGTTCAGAAATTGTTATGTAAGAGTTGTTTTCGTTTATTTCTTATTACATGCTTGTATTACTACCTTGGTAAAGAATATCTGATATTGCCAAAAATCGAAATGTTATTTTTCTCTTTCCACGATTTATATGTGTCTTATCAATACATAAGAGATTGTAGATATGATGTCGTTATTTGTTATGTAATTTCTGTTCACATCTTTTCTACTATAACAAAAATACAATAATTTCTGTTCCATGCCAACAAGGATCGTCAATCATGTACTTTCCTAACCTCCAGTGCTACAGTTACTGCGTCGTCTTTTCTGCAAATAGCTGTTAGATTTATCGTGTATAATCTCTCTCTATCTAATTGTTCGAAATGGGACTACATGTACAATGCTCTCTTTTCCTATAACCTGTCCTATGTAAACTGTTATATCCTGGAGATATATTTTATGATTTCGCCTTGACTAATTACTCCAAGGTTTGCTACTCTTTCTCTATATGTTATTTTCAATATTCGCCTGAGAAGTGATGTTACTACAACATTAAGAAGCTTTTACATGTCGTAGCCGATGTCCCAGATCACTATCTTTATGTAAAAATAAATTCTCTGAATGATCATATAAGATTTTTCTGCCACATTTGTTTGCTCCACATCAAAGGGTGGATTTTACTGAACGTAATTCCATCGGTTAGTTCATGACTTCCTTTGATATATATTATATTAAGTCTAAAATATTGTAAAGAAACAGGAAGCTGTAAATTGCATGAGAACACCCAGGAAATAAGTAAGAAATTATTTAATTTCGAAAGCAAATCCTAGTGTGAAATTGACTCCTGTAAATGGAGTATCTTTAATTACAGAGTGTAAACAAGATTCCTGATGTAGAAGTTCCAAAGAGGGGACTTCTAGAATATTGCTTCATTGTTAGAAATAAGAGCTGAATTTCTTCATCTTAAAATAGCCAGGACACGTTGGATAATATAATAATTGATATATGTAAATTCAAAATGACATGGTCATTGCGGGAATGCATTTCATAATAGCTTTCACAATCAGGAATCGTTTGTTGCTCATCAATAATCTACCATTGCTAGGTATGAAGAACATTTACACTTGACAATATTTTATTCTTTGCACGGTAATGAGGAAATCCACAGACTCTCCAGTACAGAGTTTATAACGTGTTCCATGTGCAAATTTGTATTTTGAAACCATGTGTACAACGCCGATACAATTTAAGTGTAGTGTAGTTATATCGTCAAGAAACCTCATTCATTCATCATTATTTCATTTTAAAACATTTTTGAAATTATGCCATATTTATTTAATTCAATTCAATTATCAGTTATATCTCCCCGCAACAATTAATACTATTTCTTTCCATCGCAGTTTTAATTATATTTATACGTATTCAACACATAATTTCCTCATTAGTTAGTTCAATATTCCCCTCTTTCAGTTTCCTTTTCCCCCTCTTCCCAACATTTTTATTTTTTACTTGATCATGTTTTGATTGTTTTTTAAGTTTTCCTTCCCTTTCCTCCTATAGTTATTTGCCATAATTGCCTGAAATTGCTTTAGTAAATATCAGTTTTACATGCTAATTATTTCCGTGTGGAAATGGTTAATTATGAAAATTAGCATCTAATTACAATTATGCACCTATATATATTAATATTCCGTCTCTTATCTCAAGGCAAACAAAAGTCTGATAATCATCCATATATTATGCAGTACATTGAACAGAATTTAGTTTTGAAATATACACCACTCTGAATTTAGTTATTTCCTATGATTAGGTATTTCCCTTTCAGCAAATTAATTTAGTATCACTGAAAGTTAAATTAGTAATGGAAATGTATTTCAGAGATGGCTGAAGATGAAATCCATAAACGATATAAAACTTTATTGTTTAGAAATCATTAAATCTTTATTATGAATACTAATCTAGTGACAGAAGTGAGAAACACAACTTAAAGCTATAGTTTATTCAGAAATTTCTCTGACGGACACTTCTATGCATAAAAGAGAATAACAGCTGAATAACTAATGTGTAAACGTCTGTCTAGCAAATTTATTTTTCTATATTAAAAATTACAAGCAAAAAATCTAATGATTATAGAAATATATACAGAAGCGATACAGAATAAATCTAATGCAAATATATTTCAGAATAAGCTTACAGTTTAAATTTACATTTTCAGTGGCTGTCCACTTTTTTTTTATATATATATAGAATCTTGTTAGAATATGATTTGAAATAATATATTACGAAAATATGTGTTAACATCCCTCTCTGAACGCAATCACTGAACAATGTGTGGGCGTGTGTATTAGAGTCCCTAAGGTATTTATTTTACTTCTCTCACTAAGTAAACACACGATCTATTAAACTTACAGGGTTAGATGAACATATATTAATAAGCGTAGAGAGGACTTGAGAATAATTAGATATATTCATGCGATAGAATAAATGCCTTCTAGCTTTCGAAAGTCTATTTTGAGATTCAATAATGTAAGTAATATATTACCTTCGACGGAATATACTACATATTCCATACAAAAGTTAGTGAAACGAATTCAACATTGAAGTGATATTTGCCTGGATACCACTTACATGTAACTGATAAAAATAAGTATTTCTTATCGAATTAAAGGTGACGGCATTACGTTCAACTACAGTTTAAGTAGAAGAGGACTAACTTAATATGGACATATAGGTTCAGGTGATCGTGTAGCCGTTGTATTCAGGAAATGACAACATTCTGATGTGCTATAACGTTCGGGATAGTGGTCCAATTTTAATATAGTCTGTATTGTTTTGTTTTGTTTTTTCAAAGGACTACATTTACGATTATTTCATATATCGCAAGTGGATGATAATTTAGGCCAAGTAAGAAGCTAATGTCAGAAATAATTCAGTTGCGTAAGAGTATATATATATAAGATAATTTGATGATTATATTAATAACACCTTTAATATCAGCATAGGTTAAAAATAGCTAAAATCGATTTTAAGGATAAAAGCCATTAAATATATAAACAATGGTTATATACTGTTATACACATAAATTAGAAAAATGATGACCTCAAATCATCAAGACAACGAACAGCTAAAGATTAGAAAATTTAAATCTAGAAATATTAAAGGCAGTAAATATATTTTTATTATGAATACATTGATTTTTCTGTCGAGATAAGTCATGTTTATCGTGAAATCCCTTCAAATCTGACTGTTTAAATTGATTTTCCTCATGGGATTACTGTACAAATATTTATTCCTTCGTCTCATTTTCAATTGCAGAAGCGTCTACATCCAAGTTTGTGTTTTCACACCTGAATAAGATATTTGTGCACAAACATTTTACGATAAGAAACACTCTTTAGAAGGGCAACTAATTGATTGTATACAATAGTCCATCCAATCCATCCGTATTTAAGAGTGTTTCACAGGTGCAGTCGGTTCGTAAGCTATAAACGAAAGCAAATGTTAGTCCGAAATAAACGCAAAGTACACAGCATGAATCTTTGAACCTCTTTCCTTGAACCTAGTCATGTGACAAGTTATATATTCAGTTCAGCATTGGTGGTCTCATTGCTTTTCTAACTTTCTAATCAGTAGTCAAAAGCCAATTACAGTACGTTCGTTTGCTCAACCACTTATAGAGTAATGAAAGCTTAAAACTTGAAATTTCAGTCCCAGTGACAGATGGGACGGCTGTCCTGAATATTTAGTTATGATCCAAGTTTTAGAGACAAGTAGTAGGGACATGTTAAAACAAATTGTTAAAGCAATGTAACCGTTACTATAGGCGATAGAAATTTACCCTTTAGATTTGTAGTAAAAAAGACGCCGTATTCAGTAATTACTATTTGACTAGAAAAAAACCTCCCTTGCATTATCGCAAGTGGATAATAATTTAGGCCAAGTAAGAAGCTAATGTCAGAAATAATTCAGTTGCGTAAGAGTATTCGACATGTCACAAACACTTCCAAACGATTTGTGAATGAAATTGTTATGATCAATTCGTTTACAATAAATGCAGCCAACAATAGTGAGTGTTATTCTTCTTGAGATGTTATAAATTTTCCGAGAGGCCCTCAGCCGCGATTTTTTCAAATGTCATTTTATATGGTAAATTTTGAAAAATTATTTCTAGGATGTAAGTGTAAATATTCCAAGATTTCTGGGACCCAAATTGTAGGTAACCTTTCAACTTTCCCTGTAATGAGACGCCAAAACACAGCAGCGTTGAATGCCGTGGGTAGCTGTCGCAAACAATTGTCATGAAGATCGAAACTTACGTGCATCTCGTGGAGGTGCTTATCTAGAGGATAAAATGGTGATGGCAGCGGAAGAGGTAATTAGAACGTATAAGACCTAAGAGATTGAATAATTAGAAAATCAGCTTGAACCGCGTTTCTGGCATTCGTAATTTGGACACATCAAGTATGATCCGTTTGTCAGCAGTGTAGAGAGAACAAGCAACAAGCTATCGGCAGATTGCAAGCAGGGAAGCGTTCTCTGGTTGTTGCGAAAGCTTACAATGTCCTTATCAGCACCATCTATCACCTGCAACAGCGATACCACAACGCCAAAAGCATTGCATACCGAGCCTGCAGAGGGCGCCCCCGGGTGACCACGACCAAGTAGGACCTCTCTATCCACCTGCAGACCGGTGACCGTGATAGCTCGCGAGACCAATGGCACTGGACAGCGACCCATCAGAGACGACACGGTACGAGGTCAATTCGCCGCCAATAACCTGCGTGGCTGTTGTCCTGCTCAAGGGACTGTCCTCATAGGCTGCCACCGTCAGACATGACTACAGTGGCTACACAGCACCGACATTGGCGGCATCAACAATGGAAGTCAATAGTCTCTGACGAAAGCCGGTAGTGCGTTTCCTCCTCGGATGGCAGAGTGAGGGAGTGACGTAGGAGGTGGTGAACGCTACAGAGACGCATGTGTCATGGAGAGAGATTCGCAGTGTGGAAAAGCATCATGGTTTGGGATACTATAGGCCTGAATCTGAGAACTGGGCCCCACGTGTTCCAAAATGTTAGTGAGTGCAGAGGGAATGGCATCCCTGCACAGCGCTACGTTGACCAGATCTCAAAACCTTACATCATATCCTTCTTCTCACGTCAACATATCCACGTGTTCCTGCAGGACAATGCTACTTCCCACATGGCCAGGTTCACCATGACTTCCTGGGTCAGCACAATATCAGAACCATGCCGTGGCACGCTTTCAGCCCCGATTTGAACCCAATGGAATACCTGTGGAATGAAATTCAGAGACGGCTAAACCAGTAGCTCTCAAGGTCTATAAATCGGAGGGTGTGAGCACAGGTGCTAATAGCTTTTGTGAACCACCTCATGCGCTCCATGTACCGAAGGTGTATGGCCGTTTGAACACCCAGGGAAAGAAGACACAGTGTTGAACATACCACGCCCTATAACTCATGTTATCCTCGATGTGCTGGATCTCTCCACTACCAGAACATATGACAACAACCCATAGACTGTGGTCAAAGTGCATCCAAGAAATTGACTTTAGCAGAATTATCAAAATGTACCTCTAACATAATGAAATTAAAACATATTTCACAGTCACACACGTCTCGCGTTTCTTTTGTGGCTCAGTGTATTTTCTACTCGTAACTTAAGTATATATCATTCTCAAAAATCTCCAGTCGCAAACCAAATATTGGTCCGGTGTTTTTATTGACATAGCAGTTAAACCCTGCAGTGCAAAGATTTTGAATCCCTTAGTGACTTTTTCTATGAAGCATTACAAAAAGAAAGAAATTTTAATTAGAATTTTGAACTGTACACTGCATTCTATCTTGTTCTCGAAGGATGTAACCGCTGCTAGATAATAATAATAATAATAATGTTTCTTCATTAGTTGACTCAATGTGCTGGTGTTTGAAACAGTTTGGTGATATGTATAGTTTTTATGATATAGATTGTGAATGTGAGAATTTAACTTTACAATACCGTGCTAACTGGTCATAAAATCTTATCTTTCTATGTTTCCTCTCTACTAACAGGAAGAAAAATTTCAAAATTAACCATTAATTAGCATAGTCTATATAACCAGTCATTTACGTTGGTTTAAATATTTACTTGTATTGCATATCTTAAAACTTATGACTAAATAACTTTAAAATATGTGAAAGACTGGTTAATCGATTCCCTGCAGGATTTATACATTCATGAAAAACACATTACTATATCGATACAACCCATTTGTAAATAGGATTATAGGTTTTTATTTGAAAGAAAAGGACACCAAATTTATTCGAACTGAAAGATAAATTCAAAATTTGGAATCTTTTCTAAACTATTTCATACTCGTCATGAAAGAAAGTTCAATTATTCGGACACATGTGCCTCGTTGTGAATGTACGAGATTATTATTGTCATTTAGGCATAAGATTTAAATGTGATACGAAAAATAAAAACATGGTTCATTTTGAAGTAAATTAAATTGTTGTCATATTAGGTATCTGACTATTAAGAAAATATATGTTGTGGTTGGTTGAGTTGGAAGTTCAAATTATGTTCCTATTTCAGCTAGTTTTTAAATTAACTGTAAAATACAATAACAGAATAACAGTAAGAATATTCAGTTGTTAGATATGAATGTGATTATTTGTTCGAAACAAATACTAACTGTTCAATACACAGTAAGAATTCTTAAGAAATAAAATTTGATTCTTGAATTAAATCAAATAAATGTGGAACATTTATTGATTATAAAAGAACTGGTATTGAATAACAACTAAATCATTAGATAAGCTTCAGACAGAACTAGACAGAATTTGCATTTATCTTAAGTGTTTTAATTTCTCCGTCTAAATCCCGCTGAGATCAACTTTGCATTTTATCCTTCTCTGGCAGATCGAGTAAAGTATTTGTCAATTACTGGTGTGGATAATATAAAATATCAATCAATTGCTGATTCAATAACATCAGCTTTAAGCCTACCCCAAAATTTCTGCTATGTGTTTACAGAAAATAATCAATATTTGAAGATAAATGCAAAAATGTATCTTTATACTAGAACAGACGTCTCTTCTTTCCTAATTTTTCAATGACAACATATTTCTTGATACATTATCTGCTAATATATCACTTTGGAAAATACTGTCGTTGTGATTTGTTCCCAATTTCGATAACAATCAATATACTATCAATTTGAACATGAGAGTTTATTATAAATATCCTGTAAAAACTATGCTACAAAAGCACATACATGTACAGACATCATCATATTATGTAAGAGATATAAGCAAAACTGACATAGTAATTTCTAAAAGCCATAAATCTGACAAAATATTTGCGGCCATAGATGAGTAGTTTATATATAACTTACAAAAATATCTTGTGTTTACAACTAGATATATGACTCCTGCTGATTGAGTTGGAGCGCTACATAGATTACTATTATTATTCAACTTATTTTTCAACTGACCTTTTTGTATATATGTTTCATTTAATTTTGAATACATTGTGTGTGTGTATCTGAGTTTATGTGTGCGCGCGTGTGCGTGTGTGCATATATATATATATACACGTATACTTAATAATATAACTTATTTTTTGTGTATTTTATTTATTTACTAGTAAACTTTTAATTTTGATCTTGTTTACTTCTACTTTGGTCAGGCTTTTTCTTCTCCCTCTTCTCTCTGCACCACCTGATTTCTGTCAACTTCCTTCTATAAATACTTACAAATTATTCCACCATGTACCTGACTTCAAATATTCTATCACTGTTACGGAATGCAGTAAAGTGTCTTCTCCATTATCCATTGCGGATAGGCATCAAAATGCACTTGGAACATTCAATGCTAAGATCCATATAACAACATTCGTGAAACGTACTTAGAAACTAGTAATTTATAATTGTGTTTATCCTAATCTACACGTGTGTTTATACGTAAAATGCATAAAATTGATCCAATTCTATGCTGGAAGTACGTTACAGAAGTTGGAGGGTGGGAAAAAGATGTGCCCTAGCATAAAAGATAAGAATGAACTTGACATGCGTATAAATTTCCTGAGAAATCAAGCACACATTTTTAGAAAAAGACACTTGTAGTATTACTCACCCACATGTTCTGTTCCGGCAGGATTTGAACTCGTTATACGTTTAGTTTCATTCTCCACGACTTCTACTAATTCAAGTTTCTTTCAGTAACGAAGCGCAATCGCATGGCAGGATGTGGTCAATAAGAGTAAATATACACTGTCATCCGATTTACTAAAATGAGAAGCGAAATGCACTTGATGCTCCAATTTAATTAGAAAAAAATACACGCAGTGGTCTTAGATGTGGTAGGTGTCGAGCAATATATGAGAAAGTTACATTTGGAAAATATTCAATTAAAATTTTTGTGTAAGGCCAGAGAGTTTGCAAAACGGTGCTAGTTGACTATATCAATCCCTGAGCTTGATGGATATTTATTTTATCGCACGGGAAGATGAAATTCAAAGTCACCTTGATGGAATTTGAACTCAGAACATATACAGAAAAAATGCCGCTAAGCATCGTGTTCGGCATGCTAACAATTCTGCCAGGTCACCGCCTACATTTGTAGAATATTAATTCATAGATCTGTTCATTATAGAACACATGAAATGGTACATTGAGGTAGTGAAGTATTTTAATTTCACACTAATAATGACTAACCTATAAGGTTAATATAGTAACCCTTACGGCACAGTGAAGACACAATAGTGGAAATCTGAATGGGTTATTTCAGTTTACAACTTCCACCAATGCTGCTTCATAAGGAAATTATTCCTCAATTTTAACTCCGTTCACAATGAATCCAGAATTAATTTGAACATAAAAGGATATTATGGAAATCATGAAATGAAAATATTTGGCAAGAGCATAATTTGCCTGATATCGTTAAGCTATAAAACCAAAATATTAAAGAATAATATAAAGCCTCATCATATCTGAATAAAAGCACGAATGTTGTAATATATAAACATGTCTTGGGATGTATTTTCAGTGATTTATATTTGTTTTGAAAATTTTCGTGAAAACAGTAACATCGGATTGCCGGCTCGATATTGGAATACAAATAGCTGGCCGCAAAATAACATTTATAAAAGAAGATAGGATTTTACTTGAATATTTCCAAAATCGAAATTATAGAAATAAAATATAGTCAGAAAATATAGATTTTTGTGTATATGTGTGTGTGTGTGTCTGTGCATGCTTACGTTTGTGTGCATGTATATACATGTGTCAGTGTGTGTATCTGTCTGTCCGTGTATGTGTACGTGTGTGTGTGTGTGTGTGTGTGTGTGTGTGTGTGTGTGTGTATTTGTGCGTGTATGTGTGTAATCGAAAGACAATATATTGAGTTTAAACTATATTGCAATATTCCTGCTTTATTAGAAATGCAATTCTAAAAATAAACAGAAAAAAGCGAAAC
>JAOPJW010010025.1:54674369-54686510 GCA_027122535.1 Octopus maya | reverse complement strand
TAAAGAATTCGATAAAGAAATGAATGTTATGGAGAATATTTGATATTTGACGATCTAAAATCCACCTGGATCACAAATATCTTTATTGTTATGTTATACCAATATAAAAGAAAATACAAAATACGTATTATGTACTAAAAATGAAGATAAAGTTTAGTTTACAAGTATTCTGGCTTTTCCAAGCTAACCCTTTTTCTCATTTTTGTATAGGAGTCATTTATAAATGAGCACTACTAAAGAACAGTTGTAACAATACCAAGATGAAATAACATTAAGTACTAAAACATTAAAATAATCTAATAATAAGTCTCTATACGTGGGTGCTATGTGACTGTTCAGAATCCTGTCTATTAACAGTAATTAGAGTGCAAAAAATTGAAAAATGGACGAATATTTCGCAGAATAAATCCGTAATACATTTAAAAGTTATAGGTCTTTCGGGCCTTTAATTACTGTATAATAAATATTCCTAGTGTAAAGATGCATGGTGTACATTACGTGTAAACACACTATGTATGTATATGTCCACTCCACTAAGAGTAGAGGAACTATTCAAATAAAAACTGCATCATTCACCCGAAGGGAATGCATACTTTAAACATGATACATATAAATACAATAAATATTCCATTAAGTCATCTCGACCTTTCCAGAATCAAATAAGCCGACACCCAATGGAAAATGTAGCAATATAAATAAATCAGGGCTTAATCTCATAAGCCTCACAAATAATAATCAACCTAAGCCATGAATGGGCATATGGGAAATAGGTTTTTCATCTGCATGCATACTTTACACCTTCACAATACACTTCAAATCATAAAAGGACGATAATATATGATTTAAACGGTATACATTGGAAAACTAAAAAAACAAAAAAATTATATTCAACTAATAAACCGCAAGCAATGTTGAAGTGATATCATTGAAATGTCAGAAAAAAATCAGGAATCGAGAAAAGTGCATAGCAAAAATCAGAAATAAAAAAAATGAATAGCAAAAACACAACTAATGAAAATAAAACCAGCAACTGAAGACATAAGAAAGGATATAGATAGAAAAATCAAAAGAAAATAAATAAAATACAACACGTCTAAATCCCGACACACCCGTGGGTTAAGTAGATTACATCAATCCCAGTGTTCCACTGGTACTTATTTTATCGATCCTGAAGGGTTGAAAGGTAAAGTCGATCTCGGCGGAATTTGAGCACAACACGTAAAGACGGACGAAATGCTGCCAAACATTTTGTCCGGCGTGCTAACAATTCTGCCAGCTCGCAGTCTTACACATTTAGAATATTGACAAACGAATAGTTAACTAGATCGTCGCAAACAACAAACGTACAGAACTAAATCAACGTCTATTGATCAGGACTAACATACATATCGTACCCTATCAAAATATCTATACGTCTTATAACTTTCTTAAATAAGCCGAAAATCGAACAAAAAAGATGAAGCTTATATGGACATACAGGTGTCTTTGCCTTTCTTGAACTCATCATCCAGCGATGGAGATGAATACAGAAATCTCCATATGATCGGATTTACATATAGCAATTCTGAAAATCTGGTAGGTTAAAAGAATTATTGTGTCTGAATGTGACGGACCTCTGAGATATTGGTGATGAGAGGGTGTGATAATGATGACGACGATATTGAAGAAAAACTACAACAGCAAGAAAAATAAAAACAACAGCATCAGCAAAAATTGCAACGACGGCATAAATCTCCAACAATAGACACACTAGAACCGAAACTCAGCAAGAATGAAAAAACTAACAATAATGAAAATAACAATAGCAACGAGAACAGAAACCGAAACAAATCAATATCGACTAATGAACCCTCCTCAATTTCGCTACTGTTCGGAAGAAGATCAAGAAATTGATGACTTCCATAAAATTACGAACAATCAGACATGCGATTACACCAACGTAACAACAATATGACACAACAACAACAACAACAACATTAACAGCGCAACACAAAGGAACTGACTATGATTAACTTCATTACTGCATAAATTGGGCCATCCCATAAATAATGTGGGTTTTTTCAATTGCATGAACTAAAATTGGGAGGTGGCACGCAATAGCATAGAACTATTGCCTAGAAGACCAACCTCCTCCAGGAAGACCTGCAGAGCTCGACGAGGGCGTCCTGCAAAACTTGAACAAAATCCCATCGTAACTGTTGCGGAACTAGCAGGGAAGCTTGGATTTGGTCATTCCATCATTCATCAACACCTGCGTGCCATCGGAAAAGGACCATTTTTGGTTTTAAGATGAAAGGTGTTCTTCTATCAGGATAATGCTCGGCCACATACAGGGAGAATGACATTTCAAAAGCTGGAGAGGTTTTAATGGGAAACGATGCTCCACCCACCATATTCGCCGGACATGCCCCATCTGATTATCATTTATTCCGCAGTCTTCAAAATCATTTGGCGGAAAAGTATGATTTCTTTAGACGAAGTCAAAAGAGTATTGGAGGAGTAATTTTTGCCACGGACAAGTGAATCTTAGAAGAAAGGCCTTGAAAGTCTACCAGATTGATGGAAGAACATTGTTGAAAATTGACGAGAGTATATTTTAGACTAAAAAATAATTTTTTAAATCTTAATTTTGAAGAATAATAGTATAAAAAACCATAATATTTATGAGATGACACAATATATAGAACCCTCAAGAAGCTAATCAGCTATGAAACCAGATCTATGATGCAAATGTTATTCGTAATGGGTCTGAATCTGTAACGTATTACAAAACGATTTTTGTGATGTACGGACGTCACCACTCTACTTTCTCTTTCTCTCTAACTCTGATTCCAGCTCACTCTTGCGTTTTTTTTTAAATGAATGAACTTGATGAGGGTTAGTTCATGGCTTGTTGGTGTAATAGTTACTGTCATTATTGCTTGTTGGTGGTTTAATCACGTGTTTAATTAAGGGTAATTTTAGGAACGCTATCAATTACTTGTTCTTTCGAACAGCTGCAAGGCAGAAGAGAATTTATAGTTGGTAAGGCTATTGTTGCTGTTGTAACTTTTGTCGTTCTTTTATTCTTTTACTTGTTTCAGTCATTTGACTGTAGCCATGCTGGGGCACTACCGTGAAGAATGTTTAATCGAATATGTCGAGCCCAACACTCATTTTCATTTTTCAGAGCCTGGTACTTATTCTATCGGTCTCCTTGGCTGAACTGCTATGTTATAGGGACGTAAACACACCTGCACCGTTTGTCAAACGGTGGTGGTGGGACCAGCACAGACACAAACATACACACACACACACGCACACACACATATACACACATACATATATACGACGGATTTCTTTTAGTTTTCGGCTACGAAATCTACTCACCTGGCGTTGGTCGGCCCGAAGCTATAGTAGAAGACACATGCCCAAAATGCCACGCAGAGGGACTGAACCCAGAACCATGAGGTTGCGAAGCAAGCTTTTTACCACACTTCCATGACTTGTTGTTGGTATTGTTTTTATTTTTTACTATTCTTTTTCTTCTTTCTGCTCCTCATTGAACGGTTTTTGACGCTCGGTGATATTATTTCAGTTCTCTCTTTCATTCACTAAATGCTTCTCTTTAGCAATGTATCATTTTTAACACAAGATTCATTCAATGTAATGCTGCTGCTGCTGCTGGTTGTGCAGGGAGAAAGTGTAAGTCAGAACTGTTAAAATGGAGATAACTCATAGATAGCAATCGCATCAGACAGGCGAGATGGTTATCTGTCTGATAGACGTAGGGTTCCGAGCCTTCGCTGGACCGCATGAAATCGACAACAGAGTCATAATTCTCGATTGCGTTGTATTGACGCAGTTATTTAATGGCCGCATAAATTTTTTGAGTTATGGTTCAGCAATTCTGTAAATCTTAACCAAAATATTTCAAAATATAACTGATTTCGCAGTATTGCCCTAGAACAGCAAATCAACCGCAATAAATCCCTTGCGTGTTTTCGCCTTACTCATACATGAAGATCACTTAGTATTAAATACTTTTCTGTCCACTTCGAAAACGGCTAGTGCGTTGACATTACTCGCACATCTGCTACACAGCAAGCAGAAATCTGAAGATACAGGCGTTAAACAGTTTTGAAGACGTACCAGTAAGATCTGTTTTCAAAAACATTTCTGTACCATCAGACTTCGACCTGATATATTTGGAATATCGAGCGAAGCAGAATTAGAGAGCAATGTGATCGCTTTGAAAATCAAGATAATGGTTTGAATGTACTATCAGGAAAGAATATATTTGTATATGCCACTCAATGTGAATGCCTCTTTCCAATATATCACCATAAAGCACTAATTTGAAGGTAATTTCAATTTCTTCGAATATTAAATGGCATAGAAGTGCGCACCACCGACAAAGAAAGACATACACTACAATTTGATTGTTGAAGAGTATTACTCAGTGGGATAAGACTTCATCAGAAGTACCTGCATTTCAAACATCCAAGAAATTTAAGGTTTTTATCACTATGATGTTCACACGCTATAAAACATCCAATCTTATTCTGTATTGGCTCAAGCATCACGATGACTTTGCCGAAGATTTAAAGGGTCAAACTCATCGGATGTTCCCTAGCAATAAGATAAAGTTTACAGAAAAATCCACAGTGCATGCCTCGTTGACAAAAGGATCTAAGTAACTTAGAATTTCAGAAGTATTGCCTCCCTCAACGTAACCGTACTAACGTCAATAATCTTCACGCATATGCATCATATAATATTGACACATCAATATCATAGGCCAATGGCAGCTCACCCAGCGTTTGACAAGAAGCGGGGATTTACTTTTTTACTCTTCATGGTACATGAAAATAAATGCTTTTTCAGTCTATTGTTGTCCCAAGTTTATCAACATAAATGCATAGATGCTGCTGTTGTTTCTTCAGGCATTGTCGTCACAATCATTTCTAGGTTCACATACAGGGTTCTGCGTTCATGGTGCATTTGACCTTAGGCGGAAATTTTGCATTTGCTTGCAATATTATGAAGAATTCAGAAACATTTCTCTTAACAGTTTCTAAATGATTGTCTGACATGAATGAACAATGTTGCACAAGACATTTCAGAACATGCATGACTATAAGTCGTAAGTGGATGGGAAATATAATTTCGATAGAAATGGCACTACATGCTGCTTGTATTATCCCTATAGTTAAAACATCTGATAAATTAAAATTAGAGACTTTCTGCAACATATATTGACAAACATGTGTCAGTAAGAAAATGTGCTTAGGCAGACATGACAAAATAGCTTCTGTTCCAAGCACTTCAAGAAAATTTCCATATCTAGAGATCCTTAATAGTATAGTATTGTGGACTATAGAGAAATAGATCAACATCCTGTGGAATTTGAAAATTCATGGAACATTTGGTTTCACTACTACACAGCCTTCTGACCAAGGGAAGTATTCCGTATAATGTAGCTGTGCATTTTAGATCTATTAGGGGCCATGCTATGCCAGATGATTAATGACTAAGAAGGTTATAACACATGTTATCAAGACATCTCATGCGATGCATCCCAGAATACCACTCATACCATTAAATTTGTCTTTTCGATTTAAAAGATGTTAGTTTCCAGATTTGCTATGTCGCTCAATCAATTCCATTGACAGTTAATATACTCTTTTTCAAGAACAATGTTTTGCTAATGGCTATTTTAGAGCCAAGAGTTGAAAGACATTGATATGGCAACATGCCGGGTTGTCAAAGATATAACTGGTACAGATCTAATATCGGGTGAAATGGTATTGGTCGTGACAGTATACTTTCTTTATTACTGTGTGTAATGTATTGCCAATGCTTGAATGCTTGAGATTACTGTAGCCTCTCGGCTTTGCACAAGTAAATGTATGGTTTTACTTGCATGTGTGAATTACTTTGCATCTCTTTCTTTCAATTAATTAAAAAAAATATTTTCAGAATTAAAAATTTTCAAGAACAAAGAAGATAATAATGTATGTTCAATAATAGTGCCAAATCAAATAATAAAACTGTTTTCACATTTGGTTAATGTGTGTTTATTTAATAAGCTCCAATTAAATACATGCCATTTGCACAATTCAATTACGAAATTGGGTTGCGTATCTGTAGCGGCAGATTGTTATAAACGCATTGGAAATAATTAAATTTTTTAAATAAGTGATAACTTTTCATGAGAAGTCGAAATGTGTTCTAGTAAACAGAATATGACTTTATTCAGAACTATTTTGGACATCATAGCTATTTCTCACACTAGGCAACAAATGGGAGATGATAGACGAGCTGTTTCAATCCGAATTGGACATGGTCTAGCCTTTCTTACATGATTGCTGTTCTATAGAGAATGCCTAGAAACTTGTCTCTATTCATGATCTGACAGGGACCAAGTGCCAGATTTCTTCGGATTTCTGAATATTTTCCTAGGAACATAAGTGTTAGTAAGACATCCTAGACATAATGCATTCCAGGTATACACCCTTGTAGTGTATTTGGTAGCTGTTGAAATGACTTGCCCAGGCATTTCCAACAATTTGGTGAGTATTGAATATAGATTTGTTAAAAGCACAATGATTGACTACAATCAAACCGCAGCGGCTCTCCCAGATCGTATTACGGTTTTTATTTAGTTATAGAATAGATACAACTAGGGTGACCCAGTTCATGGTGCTTTGCTATACACTCCACAATATTGTGAGCTATACAACTGGCCTAGACAAGGTAGAGACACGTTTGCTGGAAAATGACATTCGTTCTCGAAACCAACGTTCAGTGACACTGGATCAGCGAACTAAAGGGGCATATATTCACAAAGATAAATGCAATTTAGTTTTATATCGTAAGGATACAAATTAGAATCGCTTGTAGAAGGTGCTATTATGTAGACTCGAAGAATCACTTAAGCAAGTTATTGAAAACGCAATAAAAGAAATATGAACGTATCTCGAAGTGGTGAATTTTGAAAAGTGAGAACAAAACTTTAATTGACCAGCGGGCTGAAAAAGAAAAGAAATTATGGCGCACTGCTGAAGTAAAATAGCTTGGGTAAACGGCACCTTCTTATCACGGAAACCAGCGAAGTAAACAGACGAATCGAATGGAAAGTTAGTGATAGCGTGTTAAAATTCTAATTTCCGGATGCATAAGTTTTTACAGAGTACATCACGATGACACCAGAGTATTTAGTTCGGTCTGTAGACATAAACACGACTGACATAAAATCATGTCAATTTATCTCAATACGATGTATTTGCCTACGATATACTGGCATAAATAGTTTTAAAAATCTCTGAATATTAAAGATGATATGATTACGCAGTGAATCATTACGCTAAGCCATACTGTATAACAAAAACAAAACACAAACACTGTCAATTTCACTTCCGTTGAAATATAATATCTTTCTTAAATGAATTGTTAATTTTCGTCCCACTTCTGCGACCTAATCACCGGTGCATCAAAAACTATATTTGAATTGTTTTCGTAAGCACATCTTTAAATGCAATCAAATTTCTGATACTTCATTATACATAAAGGCTACTAAGGAAACGAAGCTATTAAAAGACTTGTGCTTTCTACAATTGTGAAAATAATTCATCCATTCTATAATTCGCACAAATATATAAGCATTATCGGGCGCGGGTATGTTCGTTAAAAGTGCCCAATGGTTGCTATTATGTAGTTTGTAATGTTTGTTTAAAGTAAGATGTTCACGGCCACGTATGCGTTATAAATATTTTTTAGGGATTGTATTTTGTGCCTTGGTTGAATCTCTGTTTCTCTGTTTAAAGCGATCAAACAGATTTGGATGTGAGAGAAGAATGTTTTTCTTAGGTGGCTATAAAGATAGATCATGTTTTGAGAATAACTGAGGCAGCATTTATCTTTCAGGTTTAGTGTTATGATGAGAATGACCTCGCTTTACTTATTTTTACTAATCTCTTTTATAACTACCAGAATGATAGTAATTATCTATTTCCTACTCCTTCGAAGTCAATGATAACTAAATTATAGATAGGAATAGATATCACTGATTAGAAAAAGACCAGCAGACGTCGGCTCAATTTATCACTGTCATTTTATGTGCTTACATGAAAGTGTCAAACATTACACATATTCACATACACACATACTCCCACGCACAGAATAACACGAAACACACTTAGACAGCTACACACAGCCACACACAGACACACACGCACATATGTATCGATGATTTATTTTAAGCCACAATGCATGAATATTTATGTAACCATTTTGTATGGTAATTTTATTTATCATTGGAAAGAATTGTAAGCATTCCGACTTATGTAAATTCTTTGTACGATATTAGCATAAGTTCCATCATTCATTTTGATATACATATAATTGCTTTTACTGCAGATTAAAGTTTAGTAATTATACGTGAGCGATAGTATTAAAAAGTTGAAATATTGTTTTGCAATAATCAATAGCTCATACATTATTGCGAAGAATGAAATAAAATTGTAATAGAAAACATTTCAGAAACACATAATCAGATATATATTGAAAAAAAGTGTTTTTATTTCGTAAGTTACTCTGAAATATTTTATCATTTGTCATTCCGTAAAAAGGTCGTGAGAATAAAATTGTTGATTTTTCTATCTCATTAAAAAAAGATATTTTAATAAGTTATAAAACATCAGCTTAAAATATTGTAGACAGAGAGCAAAATAATTTTATTTAGAAATGAACGGGTGACTTCTTTATGGTATGAAAGTTGGTGTGCAAAATTCGAAGTGATTTTTTTTTCTGTGATTGCTGATAGAATCTCTCACTTTTCCTACCAGATCTTTATTCCTTATGCTCAAAACAAACTTGTACATTGGAAGTATTTTTCACTCTAGGCAACAAGGGAAGTTTACAGGCGAACTGTGAAAAACTAATAAGTTTCCATACGTGGATGCTAATTAACTGTTAAAAATACTGGATTTCTTACACGCGTGCCGCCCTATAAAGTATGCCTATATTGTAGCAAATCACAATTGAGATTTGAAGGTAGAGCGTCGTGTGAAGTCAAAGGAAGATCGTGGAAGACATTTTGTTTGGGGATCTTTTGTCTATGCTAACTCACTAGTCTTTTCCTGATTCTGCTGATATTAATATTAAGGCATTGTTACCATTAATTCAACAGAAATCCAAGTGTAGCTACTTGAAAGTGCTGGAATTTGAACACTGAAACCAGAGGAAACGAGTATAACCTTATATAATCTTGCATAAGGTATTATTTCCTTAGATTGAACTTTCTGCCCGTCCTTGCCTATTCCATGATATTATAAATGTGTTTCACGCTTTTCATAACTTTCTAGTGTGTCAACAATGGTTCATTAAAAAATTCAAAAAATATCATTTATTTATTTTAAAACCCTTCGTTATTTAATGATCGATGAGAAATTATGAACGTTGTGTGAACGTTCTTATTGTCAGGGGTAATTGAATAAGAAGAATTGGAAAAACAATTGATTAGTACTCTTCAGTATTAAAATTTAATTGTTCTCTGTTTTTAATGGATTTTACAGCGTATATGAATTTTTTGTGTATATTCTTTTCTTTCTTCACATTAAAAAAAAAATTCTTTATATTCTTTCATATCTTTATATATTTAATTTAATTTATCATGTTCTTACTTTTTATTTATATTCATTATTTTTCCTCGTGAAGCGGAAATGCAAAATCGTTATCTAAATTTGTGATTAAAATATACATGGCAACAGCATCACTAGTAATAATTTCATACATAAGTGATATTACTTAAGTCTATTTCAAAATATAAATAGTTCTCTTTAATTTGGTAACAAAACGTGACTGAATGGTTTTACATATTCTGTTAACCCTAAATTGTTTGTGGCATCAAATTTGTCCTGTGCAGCTTAATCAGATTTTCTAACATGCAACCCAATTCAAGTCACACATCTTAAATCAATCTATAGTACGGCTTCTATTGATACCTATTTTATCTAGAGACACAATGTAGGAATTCAATTTTTACCTTGGAGGCTTCAGTAATGTCATCATTCTGCCTACACATGCGACGAAAGATATTCACTACTGCAAGCAGGATGGTTTACACCCCTCCCCTTACCAGAAAGACTCTCAGCTACAGAAACGAAAAGGACTTTAGATTTTGGCAGAAGTATCATCTATACATTTTCTGAACACCCCAAACAACGATCACTATGAAATAACTCTATGCCAAAGGTTTTCAAATATATTTCATTCTAACTCTACATTTTACATCCACAATGCAAGTTGTCTCCGTAACTCCTATTTTGTATCTCCAATTCATGAAAAATACACTTTTGGATTCGTAATTATTACAGATTATGTAAGTCAGATACGCTAGGTACCGGAAAATACCACATTTTATTTGACATCAGCAGAAGATTTTTCTCAACTGGCAAATAACAACAGCTTAAGTTGTACAGCAGTAATAGTTTCATTTCTGAGTCATCACTTTCTTGATGGTTTCCTTTTACTGTTTATGTTGATGATCATTTCTGCAATGTCATGTAGGGCTGAGCCGGAAACATTTTTCCCTAATGTTCCTCTCCAGGAATCATTCCAAATTTGGCAGCTTATGTGAACGACAATTAAGTTATTTTTTTTTTTTTTTAATCTAAATTCAAGAAAGCATGAATGTAGTCATTCAAGTTTATCAATTTGTTTTAAATACCTTGAGGGAATTATTAAGGTAAAAATTTCCCGATACCTTATTAGATTTCTTCGTAAATATCTGTTTCAGGTACACGGGATATATGATAAAATTCTCTGGTGGATAGTGCTTATCAACTAAGCATATATTAGGTTTTATGTAGGTCATTTGATATGGAAAACCATATAAATTGGTATTCATAAAGCAGAATTAAAATGTTTAGTTGATCAACACTTTTAACATCACAAATTTTGTTTATCGACCCAAATTTTTTCAGTTTACATAAAATGAAAAAATGCTGCTGATTATCTGTTTTTCCCGACTCGTTTTACTCAAAGAAGAATATCGCCACAATGAATTCTCTCGCTATTTCTACTGATATTACTATGAAGTTTTTTTGAAATTGAAACATTGTTACTACACTATTTATAAAGCTATAAAAGACCGTGTAATTCCATTGGATAAAATAGCTTGGCTCACGCATGCACATACATACACACACTTTTAAGTTAATAAAGGACTGAGTGAATAAGTTCACAACATCTGATAGAGGAACAGACATGGCTTTTATCCTAACTGTAGAATTTTTCTTCAATAGCATTTATTCCTGTAGAAATCGACAGGATTCGACAGGAATTTGAATTACAAATGACACGCTATTAACTAGACGAGTGTGTACCACAAAGTCTTAGGCGGTGCGAGGTGTCAACAACATTGAATTACTTCTGCACCAATATATAACGAATTTATAAAATGCATAAAGTAATAATGAAGAAAATAGAGCCTACAGTACAATAACAGTATAAGAACGCCATATTTAGCCGTTTCATAAGTAAATAATTTCCAGTAGTCCTATCAAATGATAAGTTAGATATGACAAAGTAGCAGCAACGAATATGATGTATACATTCTAGATAATGAATACGTACAATGTCTTTAGAGTTCAAGCAACGATAGGTTTCGTGTTCTTAAGTGAAAGTGTATGTATACTAAAATGACGTACTGTGTTGCACTGAATGATGGGATGTATAACTAATGTAGAGAAATGGAGATAAAGGCAATCTATGACTCTGCCTAGACCATAAATCTCATATAGTGAACATCAATATCTATCTGTAAATTGTTCATGATAAATACCTCTATTATGAAACCCGTTAAACTGAAAATAAAAAAAATTCTCTTGTTTTATTTTATTCATTTACTCTTTTATTTGTTTCAGTCATTTGACGCCGGCCATACTGGAGTACCGCCTTTAGTCGAACAAATCGACCATAACACTTATTCTTTGTATGCCTAGTACTTATTCTATCGGTTTCTTTTGCCAAACCACTAAATTACGGGGACGTAAACACACCAACGTCAATTGTCAAGCGATGACGAGGACAAACAGACACACAAACACCCATAACGCTTTGGTCAGCAAAAGCTATAATAGAAGACGCTTGCCGAAT
>JAOPJW010010025.1:54441230-54451429 GCA_027122535.1 Octopus maya | reverse complement strand
CACTCACAACGCCCGGTCTGGGAATTGAAACCGCGATCCTATGACTGCGAGTCCGCTGCCCTAACCACTGGGCCATTCCGCCTTCACACTGTGTTATGTGGTAAGGCTTCAACAAATAAAATAACACTTGATCAGCTTTGTGAGTAAAGATGATTTTATTGTGAAATACAGCTACCCAAGGTTTTCTGGGTCAAAACAATTTATTTTACCATTTTTCAAGCTGAGAACAAGACCATTTGTCAGTTGTTTTTTAAGCAGATGATGCTGAACAAGGTACACTAATAAGGAATGTTATATCCTTACACCTCCAATATCGTAGTATGGTTGATATTGTTGACGATAGATAAAGAATAGAGTGTAACAGTATTATAACAATACAAAATAGAAACAGCAGCAGTAAGAAACATGTAACAAAACAACGTTCTTTTACAAACCAACAATCAATATTTCCAACACATTAACTTGAACTGTAAACTGTTACCTGGACTTCAGAGACCAAACTACAAACTGCTGACTACGCCAGACCTCTACTATTTATATGTAGTAAACCTATCTATTCTCGTCACAAGGTGTTGTTCTCTAACCACAGCATCTCCCCTTTTGAGATTTCAAGTTGCAAAGGAATAAAGAAATTTTATTTATTTATTATTATTATTTTCTAGTATCTTTTTCACTTGGGCCTTATCTCAAGGTGTCTGGTCTGCTTCCGTTTTCTCATACTGGTTCTATGGGACTTCATTACTTTTAGTGTTGGGACATTAAACACATCAAAAAATACTTCCATAGGAATTTCTCTTCGTTCTTTGGCATGTCTCTTCTTTAGCTGATTTATGTGTCTCTTATGTTCCCAGTGTGGTCCTTTAATTAGATACATCATACTTCCTAGTTTTTTTGGTTACAAGTCCATCCTCCCAGCCTTCTTTACCATTTCTATAGGTTTTAAAATGCACTTTATCTCCTACTTCAAAATATTTCATTGCATCTTTCATATTTCTGTTACATCTTTTTTTTTTTCAGGCAATAACTTACCAAAAATCGATTTTAATCTTCCTGCAAACATCAACTCTGTGGGTGATGTTCATGAATTTGTACATGGATTGGCGGTTACTTTATATACCCTTAATAATTTTGTTAGTGCTTTGTCGATACTTAATTCATTCCTAGCTTTTCTTAATACTCTTTAGAACGTGTCCATGAATCTTTTTACCTACCCATTTGACCTCAAGTGGTAGGGTGGAATGAAAATATGCTGTATCATCTGCCTTTTACAGAAGTTCTTGAATTCATACCTCGAGAATT
Organism: Octopus maya; assembly: GCA_027122535.1. Lineage (NCBI taxonomy): Eukaryota > Metazoa > Mollusca > Cephalopoda > Octopoda > Octopodidae > Octopus > Octopus maya. The sequence goes on along the minus strand of JAOPJW010010025.1, from coordinate 54,450,130 downwards.
GCGTTCCATTATCAGAAACTAACATGTCTGAAACACCATAGCATGCAAACAATTCATATAGGAACTTTATAGTTGTCTTAGCACTTGGTTTATTGCTCCTGCATACCTCTGGCCACTTTGTACAGCTGTCTACTATGATTAGATAGTAAGCGCTGTCCACCAGTACAGCAGAGTTGATATGTAACCTAGACCGTGGGTTCTCAGTCTCTGGCTATGATGGATATTTTACTGGTGGCACTTTGGCTGCAAACGCACAACCTCAACTAGTTCTCACCACATTTTCGATATCCCAGTCCATCGTCAGCCAATAGACATAACTCATCAGAACTTTTATCTTTGACATTCCCAGATGTCTGCTGTGGAATTGATGCAACACATGTCTTTATAATGTAGCCAGTACTACAACTCTTTGTACATACATCAAAATATTGTCGCATATTGAGAGACTACTCAAATTTACATTTTTATTCTGCCTTCAGGTTTACATTTTTTAACATTCTTCTGCAATGGTCTGAAGGGTTAAGTCTTGGTTCACTTGCTCCATTTTTGAGAGAATCCTCGCCCAAATTTCTCTATCTTTGATTGCCGTAAGGCCATGTATGAAGATAAAAGATTTAAACATATCCTGAGTGAGTTTCTGAAGTTTCTCTTGAAGGTGTATTACTGCAGGTTCTCCATAATTTTACAATTTGCATGATGCACAAATTGTCAAATAACCTACATGAGATTCGAAAAATCCTCATCACCAGATGTTATATCCTTATGCCTCCAATACCGTAGTATAGTTGATATTATCAACAATAGATATAGAATACACTGTAACAGTGTTATAACAATATGAAATAGAAACAGTGGCAATAACAAACATATAACGAACCAACAATCAATATTTCCAACACACTAACTGAAACTGTAAACTGTACCTGGACTTCAAAGACCAAACTACAAACTGCCCATCAGACCACTACAGTTTAAATGTAGTGGTTCCATCTATTCTCATCAGAGGGTGTCGTACTCTCGCCACAAGGAAGAAGACAGAAATGAAGACACAGGAGAGATAACCAACTTTACAATAAACAAAAGTCAAAAGGATGCAAGCAAGATATTAATTGTTTACAATGTGTCCAGAGGCCTATTTTTAAATTCCACCTTAATGTATTTCTTAAAATGCAGACATAAAGAAAAAGTCCTGTTCTTGGAATTTACTTAGTCATTGGAGGCCCTCAAGTTCTTTAAGAGATATAGTTTTTCAAAAGAACATACCGAACAACTTTTTGACCCACCCACTCTGCTGAATGGTTGGTGTTAGGAAGGGCATCCAGCTGTAAAAATCTTGTCAAAACAGTCACGGAAGTCTGGTGGAAGCTTCTGCCTGGCCAGCTTCTGTCAAACTGTCCCATGGATGCCAGCATGGAAGGCGGATGATAAATGATGATAATATAGGGTTTGGTTCTGAAAAGATGTCACAGTTGGTCCCTTTGTCTTTAAGCTTCCAGATTAAAGTTGTGTGAAGTTATGATTACTAGGAAGTGGTGGATGGAATCAACTTCTCTCCTCCTACTTTTGCTTTCCTTCATCTTCAAAAATTACCTGTCTCTTAATTAATTTTGTATACGACACCCACTCATAATCTTTAATTTTAATCTTAATGCATTGGACAAAATGTTTAGTGGATTTTCTTATGACTCTTTATGTTCTTTGCTCAAATATCACTGAGTTCAACTTTGCCTTTCATCCTTTTGCAGTCAATAGAAAAAGTACCATTTGATGTAATCAACTTTCCATGCTCCTAAAAATTGCCGGTCTTCTGCCAAAATTAGAAAGAAGGTTTGACAAGGATCTGATGGATCCTTCCTCCAGGGCTAGTTTTGGCATGGTTTCTACAGTTAGATGCCCTTCCTAATATCAACTACTTTACAGTGTGTACTAGATGCCTTTTTTCATGCCCTGCTGAGGTCAACTTTGTCTTTTAAGCTTTGTAGGAGGCATCAATAAAGTACCTATCAAGTACTGGGGAAGATGTAGTTGACTATACCCCGTCTCCTCAAAGTTGCCAGCCTTGAGCTAAAATTAGAAAGAATTATTATTATTATCAATATTACTATTACTGTGGGGACACATGGCCTAGCAGTTAGAGTGTTGCACTCATGATCACAAGATCATGGTTTCAATTCCTAATCAGGGTGGTGTATTGTGTGCTTGAAAAATACATTTCAAGTCACATTGCTCTGTGATCACTGACACCTGATGCATGGTACACCTTGCACCTGTTTAGGCAATGTTGATTCGAGAGAGTGAGCTAATGTACAGCACATACATTTGATCACTAGAAACAAACCATTTGTGCAGGTCTTTCGGCAAAAGCTGAACACTCATTTGTCTTCTTCATCATCATTATCATTATTATTATTATTATTATTATTATTAGGGTGACAAGCTGGCAGTAACATTAGCATGCCTGACAAAATGCCTAGTGGCATTTCATCCATCCTCACATTCTGAGTTCAAATTCTGCAGAGGTCAACTTTGCCTTTTATCCTTTTGGGGTCAATAAATTATATACCAGTGAAACACTGGGGCCAGTGTAATCAACTAGGCCCCCTCCCTTATGCCTATAGTAGAAAGGATAATTATCATTATTATTATTATTATTACTATTATTATTATTATTATTATTATTATTATTATGATGATTATTATTATTTTCTTTGATAGTTTATATGACTCTGTATTGCACCACCGGGTGACCTCCATGTTCCTGACATGTGTGAAGTATTGTATGTCATTTTTGTTGAAGGTACTGAATCAGTTTGTTATGTTATGGGGTTTAACCTGCTGTTTCTTGTTTGTTCAATTATGTGTAGTATGTGAATTGTGTCATTTTATTGGGTATTAATCTTACAGAGTATACAGTACTGTGCAAAAGTTTTCGGCCACTTCAAACCATTGTAAATTTCTACTAATTGCCAACTTATAAGCAGATGTTTTGTATTGAGTTTTTACAGATGAAACATTGTCCCTGTAGGAGCTATTTCCATACCTAATTGTTATATTTTGTAGTAGGGATTCTGAATGAGAGACGACCACCAAAAATGGTTATGCAAAAGTTTTCAGCCACCTCACATAAACCAATCAAGATACATTGTTTTAAAACAGAAAAATGTCTATAATGCAAATTTATTACATAATGTTCATTTCAAGAAGTTACTGTACATTGTTCCTATTTCGTATGGATTCCCTTAGCTTGAATAATTGCTTCAATGTACCTGGGAAGAGATGTGTACAAATCCTTCACCATCTTCAAAGGTACGAGATGTCATTCACTGTGGCTGAACTCCCACAACTCTTCAAGATTGCGTGGATTCTTCTGAAAAACTTTTCTCTTTAGTTCTGTCCTCACTTGCTCAGTGATATTTAAGTCAGGGCTCTGAGCTGGCCAATCTTTCAATACAGTGACACCATCAGTCAGACTGTTGTGTTGCATGCAATCTGTGGCATGGAACTCCATCATGCTGAAAAATCTCACCTTCATCCAAGTCTGGTGTCAAATTGTCCTTCAGCTGGATGTATTTGGTACTATTCAAGTTACCGTCAATTTTAACCAACTTTCTTGAACCATCACTTTTTACATATCCCCAAAGCATCAGACTCCTACCCGCCAAATTTCAGCATTTTCATCGTGTAACATGAGTCATTTAGCTTTCTAATAAGCAAGAATTTGTCAAAAGGCCTCCAGGAAAGTGAAAACAGTGAAACTTGAGTTTGAGGATACATAAAAAAGTGATGGTTCAAGAAAGTTGACTAGAATTGACAGTAACTTGAATAGTACCAAACACATCCGATTGCTGAAGGACAATTTGATACCAGACTTGCATGAAGGTGAGATTTTTTCAGCATGACAGATAGAGTACAACACAACAGAGTCTGGATGATGGAGGTGTTACCATTTTGAAAGACTGGCCAGTTCAGAGCCTTGACATAAATATTGAGCAAATGTGGACAGAACTAAAGAGAAGAGTTTGTCAGAAGAATCTATGCAATCTTGAAGAGTTGTGGGAGTTCAACCACAGAGAATGGTATCCTATACCTGTGAAGATGGTGAAGGATTTGTACACATCTCTTCCCAGGTGCACTGGAGCAATTTTCAAGCTATGGGAAGCCACACAAAATATTAAAACTGTACAGTAACTTCTTGAAATATTAATAATGTACAGTAACTTTAAGTAATAAATTTTCATTACAGACATTGCTGCACAGCCATTTTTGATGGTCGTCTCGCATCGTCCTCTTTCATCCAGAACCCCTACTACAAAATATAAAGTACAGAAATGACTCCAACAGAGCCAATATTTCATCTGTAAAAAACACAACATGACACATTCACTTATAAGTTAGCAATTAGTAGAAATTTTAAATGGTTTAAAGTAACCAAAGACTTTTGCACGGTGCTGTATGTTGCATAAGTTGTGCTGTTTATTTAGTAAATGCTTCTTGTAGAGAGTGTGTGCTCTGTGCGAAGATTGTTCTAAGGAAGATGTGGGCTGCTCCAAGTAGTACTATTTTTGGACAGTATGTAATACTGTGAGCCCTGGTATGGATTCTATGTTTTTGTTGTATCAGTTTAGCTTAATGGTAATACACTTTACATGTAATCACAGGGATGTGAGTTCGTGCCTCATGGCTGGCCGTCGACACGTTTTCCTGCAATTTATCGATAGTTTTTTTCTGTTTATGATATATCATTAGCATAATCCTGCGTTTGAGAATAAAATTATTTTCTTATCTTACAACATATCCCAATGCTTCTAAATCAAACTTTGTTGGTTGACTTTCAACGTAAGTTGAATTTAATATATATACATACAGTTATATATCCGACGAGCTTCTTTCAGATTCGGTCTACCAGTTCCACTCAGAGGGCTTTAGTCGGCCTGCTGACGTCATGGTAGGAGACACTTAACCAAGGTACCGCACAGTGAGGCTGAAACCTGAGACTTGTCTATAGCCTGCACTTATTATCGAAGACAAATTAGTTAGTTTTTTTCCCCCATTTGCAACAAACAACTTGAGATTATCCATCTGAAAATAGCCGATCGCTTTATCACAGAATTTTTGTTCACATCCAGTTCTGCTTAACATATAAGCTAAAGACATTACTGCAAATCGAAAATAGGTGGAATAAGAAATACAAGCCTCTTGCAAATTTCTTCTAATGGATATAGGTAGTATTTTACAGCTTCCTCATCTGTCATTGTCCTTCCATGCAATCGTGGCATATTCTTGCTGTTACCTAAGTTATGATTAGTGTTTGAAGGTTCCAGTTTTGGATATTATCAAATGTCAATTTATGCCATGCTCAAACTTTTCAGCTGCTTCTTTAGCTTTGTTGGACCATTTCCAGCAATCTCAGCATTTGCAGTACTATAATCGAGTTTTTGGTGATCCGCTTCCATGTTTTCTGGCTACATTATAATTTTTCGTAAGGCTTCGTGTGTTTCTGAGCATGTTATGGATCTGTAGTTTTAAAGGGTTGTAATTTCTATAGATTTGGAGATTAAGTATGTTTTCATGTTAATAAATCAGAGAGCCAGCCGTTCTCCATATTTTGGAAAGCATCTCATTACCTTTCTCTGTCGACACCATACGATTCCCTGCTCAAAAGCTTTTAAACAGTTGTGCATCTTCCCGATGTCCTGAAGCCTTCAAGTTGTTTCCTTTTTTTTTTGTAGTGATTTATTTGCGCCTTCCTTTGTTTTGGATAAACGATTGTTCAAATGCTGTGATTCTTGTTTTGGCCGATTTTATCCGTAGCCAGCTTTTAGCTCCCTATGCATCTTTTCTATTTCTGGCACTGATGGTGTTTCCGTGGCTACTATTTGGTTTTGATACGAAAGGTCTTGATACCATTTCTTTGATTTTGATCTGAAGTGTCCATTTTCTTCAAATAACAATTGTTGTTTTCCTTCAAATAACTATCGTCGTTTTCCAATGGTTTCCTTGCGATTTAGTGAGGATCACTTGTTTCAGATTCTTGATTTCTTTGTCATGTTATATTTCTGTAATATTTTTCTCACGTTTTCTTTCAATGGCTTTCTGTTATTGATTACATCAGCGGTTAAGAGATGCTTTCTCTTCTTTTCTGTCGTTTTCTGAATATTTGTTTTTCATATCGTTTGCTTCGGATTTGATACTCATACTTGAGTGAATCAAAGAATGCGCTTGATTTCCATTCAAACACAGAAGTTGTTGCAGAACATATGCCGGTTTAGCGTCATATAGTTAATGTGCGTATCTGTCATAATTGAGTCATGGATAGCCAAGTGTATGTTTGTTATTCTTGCTACAATGTCATTGCGTTTCATTCTCATGTGGGTTCTCGTTGGCCTAAAAGGAAATCTATTATTTTCATTTCTTGCATATCCAGTTCAAATATGTCAAGGTTATGGTTTTGTCCTTAGAATGTGTTATTTTTAATTATTCGTCATTTAAATTTTACGTATATTTCTGTTTGCATAAATTTTGCTTGGTTATTGTTGGTCAGAAATGAGTAGTTATAGGGTTTGGATTTGTCACTTGTGTTGCACATGTTAATTCTGTGTCTGTTTCATACTCAATGATTTTTGTGATCATTACTTGTGTTTTCATAGTGCATTCATTCTCTTCAGTGTTCGTTTTCAGTCTCAGCTACATTTCTTTCTGAGATTCTATCTTAGCTAACTATTTGAGGCCACCAGCGATACATATAAATCTGGAATATTTGCCTCTCCAAACTTTATAAGAATGCCCTGCGGTATTTTGGGTTTTTTAATAATAATTTGCTCAGGTATCTCTGTAAAATATGCCTATAGAAGAGAAACAATATTCTTTTTGCACTATTTGCGATACTTCAGTCGTAAATCTCGTTATATGACCAGAATGTCATCATTTTCATCGGTTACAGGTTAGTTTCACATGTTGTTAGGAGTTTCAAGGGTGAGTTTTTGTGCTTATTTGTAAAACACCTTCAAAGTATGCATTCCTGATTAAGACACTTGTGTTGAGTGTTACTGGTCTTGATTCGAATTATATGTAAAATGCTTGTAAAAGATGGTGAGAACGGATTGGTCGGTGTTGATATGAACGACTTGATGGTCATTATTAGACCGTGTCTTTATTAGACCGTGTCTTTATTAGACCGTGTCTTTATCAGACCAAGGAAATCAAAAGAAATGAGACAGTGAAATTTATTTTGTAAAATATATTTGAGATAACAGCGATGATAATACATTTCCAAAATTTTAAAGACGAATCTACCTAACAGCAGACAAGTATCTGAAGTATACTTTTGTGACAAGTCATATTCATGAGTTAACTTGTCAAGCTTCATTTATTTCATCTGAATTCAATTATATCATATTGAAATTTAAGCTGAAGTAGACATTACGATGTCAATTAACATAATTAATCAATGTAAACAATGTAATAAGAGATGAATAGATCCGGAGGAATATATTTCAGAAAAATACACACATTCATGATATACATTTCGGAAAAAAGAATATTTAGAAAATAAATGTTTAAATGATAGAATTTAATGTACATATAATCATATATTACATGTTTGTAATGTTTTTTATTGATACGTAATATGAATAGCATCATTTTCTACATGGGAATTATGGCATTGAGGAACAGAATAAGAAAACAAATAGTTGAAACCGAAGTAATGGTAGTCATTAATGCAAGGAATAATTTTCAGTTTCTAAATTTAAAGAAATACCAATTACACAGCCCTTTCTATTGTTTCAACACAGATTGAATCACATATTCTAATTATCTAAAGCGTACATAAATATAAGGAAATATATTCGAAATAAATATATGACAATATACAATAAACTAAGGCAACAGGCTGACAGAAACGTTAGCATACCGTGCGAAATGCTTAGCGGTATTTCGTCTGTCTTTAAGTTCTGAGTTCAAATTCCGCCGAGGTGGACTCTACCTGTCATCCTTTCGGGGTCGATAAATTATGTATCAGTTGAGTACTGGGGTCGATCTAATGGACTGGTCCCCTCCCCACAAATTTCGGGCCTTGTGCCTAGAGTACAAAAGAATATACAATAAACTATTTTTGCCATTATATACGACGCAAAATTCTATAATCATATAAACTATGATTATACAACTAAACATCGTTATAAACGAATATCCACTTTTTAACGATATGACGATGGTAATGTTGATATCGGCGTCGTTACAGCGCATCAAAATACAAGATGATAGGAAAACTTCATATGAAGGATTATTAGGAAGCTTTTACAGGTGAGTAGTATAATTTTAGTGGTACTTACCTGACGACAGAAAACCAGATCTGTTTTGTAAGTAGTTGATTCCGTTTCCTCCTCTGACCACACAGTTTTCATGACGCGATCAAGCAAAACAGTTCAGTTCTTGAATAACAAAAAAAAAAAAAAAAAAAATATCGGATACAATGTAATGACTAAAAGCTTTCAAATTGTTGACGTTACAGATGTATGTGTGTATTACTGTGTCTTGGGAGAGTCATTATGCCAATATTAAGACGCGCGCTGCTTCAGTTCCGCTCCTTTATTATTAGACAATTGGTTAAATATGCAACTAACTAATCGATTGTTTGTATAACTTGGTTGGAGAGTAAGTCGATTTTTTTTTTGTAAAAGCTCCTTCATTTCTATTTGCAACCTTTTCAATGACATTTCTCTTAGTCCGTTACAGATGCGGTGTTTGTCTGTTTGAGATTTTTCTCAATGTGTGTGAGGGTGCGTGCCAGTGCACCCGTGTGCTTGTGTATGTATGTATGTATGTATGTATGTATGTATGTATGTATGTGTGTATGTATGTATGCATGTAAGTATATAAGTATGTAAGTATGTATGTAT
>JAOPJW010010025.1:53276945-53287893 GCA_027122535.1 Octopus maya | reverse complement strand
ACATGCTTGGATAGTTAATATGCTTGAAATAATAGCCAAATCTCACAAAACTGTGATAACATAATGAAATGTGTAATCAATCTACTCACCTTTCTGCAAAGATTTCTTTCAGAGTAATTTCCCACAGTAATATATGACAAAGTATTCATATGAAATTAACGTGTTTTTTTTTTTCATACTTTCTTTTTTAAACCTTTTTTAAAAACGTTTTTCAGAATTTTTTTTTCCATCAATCTACATGGGAAAATACAGAGATTAAGAATATGGAAAAAATAAACGCAAATTCAAATTTTGATTTCATATTTCTCATGAAAACCTCTGAGCCAAAATCCCCCCAGACATCCCGCTGTCTAAATGTGAAAATGAACGGTTATTTTGTCTATTTTTCTATGTATTTCGCAAAAAAGAAAATTTCTGGGAAAAGTGAACAATAAGAAGTGGGGGTGTAATTGAAATTTTGAAAATTTTTTCAGAATTGTATCCTCCATAACCAAAAATGTAGAATTCCGTAAAAAAAAAAAAATCAATATCCATTTTACCAAAAGTTATGATGGAAAAATCGGATCTTGTGAATTTTCCAAAACAGCAGCCACATGGAGACTCGTCAACACATGGCAACAGCATACTGCAATCTCCATCTTTGTCGACTCCATCTTAACATCAACAACTTTTTGCTATGTACACACCAACCAGCAAAGTTCACACAGGTTCTATCTCCACACTGTGAATTACTTCACCATGGTTAACAGCAAATACAACCTGCAAGAACTGTAACAAGTGACCAGCTCTACATCGTAGCCACAACTTCTTATACAACATGTGCCTCTCTCCGGCTCTGCATTGCAGCCTCAGCTTCTTGATACAGCACTTCAACTACTATGTACTTTGACTACAAATGGATATTTATCATCCTTGTGTCTGGACATTCTTCTAATGTCATATTATAGACTCTCTATGCTCTGTGCTCATTGCACATGCATACATCCATGTTGTATACATGACGGCCTGTCTATTATTACGTATATATGACGCACACACATGTTAACATATAAATAAAATCTTGGAACGAGATTAGCACTTGCTGGGTGCTTCACAATTCCATACATAGTCCATGGAAGGAAAAGGGTTAAATGAGTATAAGTGCCAGAAGGTAAAGAGAGACAAATTGCGCCAATCAGAGTAGTGGACCCAACAGGGTCCAAAAGTGTGGCTGAAGGCTAGCTGTTATCTACTACATCTGTATTTATGTATACATAATGTAGCGAGAGAGAAGTATCCCTCAAGGCATACGCTACAGATAGCCCGCCTCCAGTCATTTTGCTTAAGACAAAATAGACGATAAAGGATGAAATATCTGTAGCGAAAAGGAGAAAGAGCAGTTGGTCATGAAGCTGGCACTGGGTCACCACTTTGTAAATGTCCGTGCGAATGTCGGGCTGCATGTTCTAATTACGTCGGGTACGACCATGAAATCATGTCAGGGTCACCAATTGTAAGAAATGAGATTAGCACTTGCTGGGTGCTTCACAATTCCATTCATAGTTCATGGAAAGAAAAGGGTTAAATGAGTATAAGTGCCAGAAGGAAAAGAGAGACTAATTGCGCCAAAACCAACCAGAGTAGTGGACACAACAGGGACCAAAGGTGTGGCCGAAGGCTAGCTGTTATTTACTACGTCCATATTTATGTATATATAACAGAGAGAGAGAAAGTTCCCTTAAGGCATATGCTACAATCTTTATATTGACCGATTTCTTCCCCACCCCCACCCCACCAACTTTGGATGATCATAACTTTCAGAAAAATGGATATTTTTTAATGAAATTTTCTACGAATATCATGTAGATTCCGAATATATAAAATTTGGGCGAGAAATCTTTTAGGAAGGGTGGAGTGGGGAATTTCAGAGAATTCACCAGAGTCCACTTCAATTCGTCTTAACTTTCAAGAAAATGGATATTTTTTAATGAAATTCTCTACAAATATACCTCAGACTATGTAGATTCCAAGGACATATGAATTTGGGGGTTATTTTTGAGAACTGTTCCCCACTCAGGTGTGTTTCGGAACAAGTCGTCCATATTTGTTTCATTTTCTCTGTTTGTGCATTCGTAGATATCTACCACACACACACATGTAATTTAAAAAAGTTCAATCGGGGAATTATTCCATTCTATATCATGTATATTATAGAGATTATGTAACAAATTATATTTTACACTTCTATATTTAGTTGTGCATGTATATTCCTTATTTTTGTTTCTGCTGTCTTCTGCCTTTCTATTAGAAACGTTAACTCGGGAATTTACTTAAAGTGAAAAAAAGGTTAATGTTCACATTATTACCTGGAAACGAAATCGAAAAAAAAAATAGTGCAGTGGGTGTTTAAAAAAATAGGTATAGAAAACGAATATGAAAAAAATGCGCGAAAAGCAACAGGTGGGGTGAGGACTTCAGAAAATTCACAAGATCCAAGTTTTTCCCTTATAACATTTAGAAAAATGGGATTTTTTAAATGAAATTTTATATAAATACCTTTCAAACGGCATACATTGCAATTATAACGAAATTTGTGGGTAAAATCTGCATTCCACACACATACATATAAAAAAGAATATGTATGTATGTGCATCGGAAAAGTTTTATTAGTGATAATATTTCATGTGTTTACAGTTGACAACAATGTGCTGTCACACACAGAAACTAACAAACGAATCTTGACAAGTCAATGATAAGTCTGAAACCTTTTCCGATTGATTGTCCTTCGTCATACCCTTTACAAAAAATCAAACACTACAAGTGGCTGTTTGTAAATTTGGTTCCCAACCACATTGTTCCAGGCTTTCATCCCACTGTGCAGCACTTTGGGTAAGTAAATTTGGCGAGAGATTTCATGTGGTGGTAAATATAAAATAACATTTAAGGTGAAAAAGTGCAGAAATCTTGTTTGTGTAGATAAAGATTATTTAATCCATAACAATATGTACAGAGTCGATCAGTTTCACTTTGCTACTCATGACTTAATATTATGAAATCATAAGTTTTTGATTTAATCTTGCGTAGAAGTGTGATACAGTTTTGCAGTTATACAGGTGAGTATAGCTCAAGGAGGGTGGGGGGGAATCTATTGGATATAAAAAATGTCAACTCAAATGTAATTATATTAATCAACAAAGTTGAGGCATCAAACCTTAATAACGAGAAAAAAGGAAATGAAGAAATAAAACACTCGATGAGTTCTGTAATCTTCTCCTACCACACCCTGCACAAACAAAAAATTAACTCAAGGAGTTAATTGAATTATAAAATGATGAGGTATTAACAATTCAAGAAGCCAATAAAGGGAGTGCGGTAGTAGTGATGGATGTGGCCTGCTACAAAAACCTAGTAGTATCCATACTGAATAATGGAGACTACTATGAAAAGATTGAAGACTACAATTCCCAAAGAATAATGAAAAGCCTCTCGATATTAGTTCAACTACATGGAAAAGGCCTGATGAAAAAAGAAATAAGCTACATAACTAACTTTAAATGTAAACCCATCCTCTTTTACAGCTTACCGAAAATTCATAAAAGCCATATTATAAATGAAGCAATTAAAAAATCATTGAAGTCATACATACATGTACCAATACCAGGAGACTTTAAACTAAGGCCCATTATAGCTGGACCATCCTGTGAAATGCACCGCCTGAGTTACTTCATTGACACCCTCTTGAAACCACTTCTAAAATACAGTAAAAGTTACATTAGAGATGATTTGGACATGATAAACCACTTCCCAAAAAGAGTATAGGAAAAAACACTGTCTCTTTTGATGTTGTAAACCTGTATATTAATATCTCTCATAATTATGGATTAGAAGCAACTTAGCTCTGGCTGGAATAATATCCAGAAGAAATACTGGAACATATTAAAATTCATTCTCCAGCAAAATCACTTCATGTTTGACACTACTGTGTACCAACAAAAATTTGGAGTTGTGATGGGAACCAAGGCAGCCCCTATTCTTTCAAACCTGACAATTGGCTATTTGGAACTAACAGTATATCAGGAGTCACTCACAAAATTCGGAAATACATAAAGGAAAACTGGAAAAGATATTTGGATGACTGTTTCATTCTATGGAATGAGAACATGAAGAATCTTTTGAAATTCAAGACTCCTCAATTGCATAAATACAAATATACAATTCACAATGGAACACAACAAAAGGAACTCTTTTTCTAGATATACTAACCAAAAAAAGTAAATAGAAACCATCATATTTTACAAAACTATAGACTTGAAACAATACTTATTATTTAGCTCGGACATATTAAGATATCTCATTCAATCTAGTGAGAAGAATCTGCACTATAGTGTTCACCAGAGAACTCGACTACAACAACTTAAAAACATACTTGTCAACAGACACTACCCAACTTCACTTATAGATGATGGGATTAAATGTGCATAAAGAATTAATATACAAACAGTAAGAGAGGTCAAACAAAACTACACACCCACTCTAAAGATATCACCTTATATTTCCACATACAACCCCAGAAACAATGAAGCATATAACACCACTATCCAAAAACGAGAACAAAAATTTGAAATTAAAACTGACTCCACTTGCGTCTCTGAAAATCTCATCTACATCATAACATATTCCAGCTGCAGTAGGAACTACATAGGTTCAACAGGTGCATCCCTAAGACATAGATCTACACTACACACCCAACTAGTCTACCACCCCCAATATTGTCAAATACCACTCAATGGTCACATAGATGTGGTAAGGAATGCCAACCGCAATTCACTATTCCCACTATACCAATGCACGGAAAGGACCTCAACTCAACAACGACTAAATAAAGCAGCCACATTTATTGAAAAATACAAACCAGAACTTAACATGAATATATAATGGAATTCACAAATAAAAAACCGACCAGAAATAAGAATATTATATCCATTGATTATCCCTTTAACTAAAAAAAAACATATTCACAGATTATCCCCCTTGAGCTATACTCTCCTGTATAACTGCAAAATTGTATCATGCCTACTTCTATGCAACATTAAATCAAAACTTTATTATGATTTTCATAACATTGAGTCATGGTTAGCGAAACGAAACCAGTCGACTCTGTACATACTGTAATGGATTAAATAATCTTTGCAAACAAGATTTCTGTGCTTTTTCACCTTAAATTTTATATATATATCATCATTTTTTAACGTCCGCATTCCATGCTAGCATGGGTTGGACAATTTGACTTGGGACTGGCGAACCAGATGGCTACACCAGACTCCAATCTGATCTGGCAGTTTCTATAGCTGGATGCCCTTCCTAATGCCAACCACTCTGAGATTGTAGTGGGTGCTTTTTATGTGCCACCAGCACGAAGGCCAGTCCGGCAGTACTGGCAACAGCCATGCTTAAATGGTGTTTTTTACATGCCACCTGCACAGGAGTCAATCCAATGTTTAGTTCACATGCCACTGGCACAAGTGCCAGTAAGGCAAAGCTGAAACGATCACGCTCAAATGGTGCTTTTTACATGCCACCGGCACGGAAGTGAGACCGCTGCTCTGGCAGTGATCCTGCTCGGATGGTGCTGTTAGCACTCCACTGGCATGGGTGCCAGTCATCGAATTTGGTTCAGTTTCGATCTCACTTGCCCCAACAGGTCTTCGCAAGCTGAGTTTAGTGTCCAATGAAGGAAGGTTGGTATGGGTGCCAATCAACGAATTTGGTTCAATTTTCGATTTTGATTTCACTTGCCTCAACAGGTCTTTGCAAGCAGGGTTTTGTGTCCAAAGAAGGAAAGGTATGCTTAAGTGGGCTGGCTACACCCCTGGTAAAGGCCACGGGTTATGGTCTCACTTGTCTTGCCGGGTCTTTATACGTGTATATCATTCCCATTGTGACTAACCATCACACTAATCTATTCTTTTTCACTCCTTTTCTTTCAATATTCCCTCATCCAGTAGTGACTATTCCATTCCTCTTTCTCTCTCCTACCACCCTTCAGATGAACTATACTTCCTCATAAATGAGGCTCTGTACCCCTACCTGACTTTTGTGTTACTAGTATTTAGACCAGTTCTCTATTCCGGGGGGTGATCCTCTCTTTATCCAACCTGCCTCATACATTCTACAATAAGTCGTGGATGCTACACTTCCTTCTGTGATTAAGCTATTATAGAATCAGAGTAAATATCAACAGACATAATTTTTTTCTTTTTTCTCTTGTAGAAGTTTGCTTGTCTACCAGCTAGAACCACAACAGATCGTCCAAGTTGTAAATTTCGAAGTGACTGTTATACTCCAAAAGTAGAGACAGCTTGTGTATATCCTGCATTAGATAATAAAACCCGACTTCTTCGAATCATTCATGGTCATAAACCACCATTGCTTTTCCTTGGAGATCCTCTAGACCTTCATTATTCCGGTAATTATTGCTTATTCTTTTTCATCTGTTTTTGATGGTGGTGATGGTGGTACTACAACAGATTTTTTTCTGATACTGATTTTATTTATTTTTTTTTTTTATATAGTTTATATAATATTGTACTTTACTTTTCAGCTTCTTTTTCTGGCTTGTTAGATTTGAAACATATTTATTTATAAGCATTTTGTTCGGCATGCTAACAATTCTGCCAGTTTGCTGCCTTAGAAATTGTGATATTAATTTACTTTTGACTTGATACTTGAACAATTTTTTTGACATTGTATTAATAATTATTTTAATGCTTTTTTTTTTCACATTTGAACAAATAAAATGTAAAACTGACCTATGGTATGTGAATTCTGAAGAGTGAATATCAGTAACTTGATAAATAAATATCAGTAACTTGGTTTCGTTCAAGTCTACTTTGGCATTTGTGCTTATTTAAAAGTAAATTAATATTTCTGCCATTTAAGGTCAGTAGTGTGGCAAAAACCTTCTAACATTGGATTAAATTTCTTATAACAATTAGTTTTATCCCTCTATATTGTGAGTTCAAATCTCTCCAGGGTTGACACTGCTTTTCATTTTTTCATCATCAATATAAACTAGACGAAAATTCATTTGAGACTATATCTCTTTTCTACAGTTTTATTTTTTAAATAGTATAAAGTTTGTTTGTTTTTGTTTTGTCTTTTGTACTAAATGAAATGTTTCTTTCTTTTTTGTTTTCACTAGTTGCTGTCAGTAATTATGTTCCAAACAATTCCTTCATACCCATCAGTTTACCATATATCATTGAAACATTCTGCAAGTATCCTTTATCAAATAAGTATCATTGATACAAGAATATTGAATGATTCCAGTTTATGTCAGTTACTTTCAATTGGTTTCGTCTTATTTTCTCTTAAGATATACATCTGTGTAAGCTAAAAGATTATATATTTGTCTTTGTTGGCAATATATGTCAGAAATATGCAGTGTATATCAAAGCTGGGATGTAAACACAGTACATTAATTGTACGTACTGTACTCATAAAAGGTTGAACTCTTTGTAGCTAGTGTATATCCAAATCTAAGGGCTGTACTAACATTAAATGTCAAAGGACAAAGTTTACATTTGTAGTACATGTTGGAGGATGACAGCTATACCTTCAGTACATATTGAAATGTAAAAGTTGCACCTACAATGCATATGAAAATGTGGAGACTGCACTATGTGTCACATTAAGAAGTGGAAGCTACTACTGCTGCAGAGCATGTCAAGAGGTGAATATAGTGTATCTTGTTGATATTAAGGAGTGAAGGGTATATCTAAAGTGAATTTGTTTTGTTGATTTTATTTCCTTTTACTCTTAGTGTTGAAGCTGTCATGAATTTTTGTGTTAAGTAGTGTTGTGGACACTGGGCAAATGACTATAGCTACAATTTTACAAAGATATTCTATCATTTGATGCAGATGATATCCACAGAGTGTATGGATGGAATAAAAAAAAAGCTATTGACCCAACCATGAGCAAGACAGCATCACTGTAAACTGTAGTAGGCAAAACCATCAAAGACAAGCAAGCAGATAGAAAGATGAGTAGAACATTACTCTGAACTCTATTTTACAATAAACATCATTTTGGACAGTACACTAGACACAGGGAAATACCTGCCAGTAATAAAGAAACTTTATGTATTACCAATCGTTGAAGAGCTGAATAAAGCTTCTAACTGTCTTCCTTATTGGAAAAGTATCAGGATTTGATGATGTTCCACCAGAAGCCATCAGGTGTTGAAAAGGTGTCCTGTTGCACCATCTACGCAAACTACTGAGCAAGTGCTGAAAAAGAGGGAACAGTGCCACAGAAAAGGAGAGACTTCAGTATTGTCAGCTTGTACAAAAACAAAGGAGATAGAAATGATTGCAACAAGTACAGAGATATCTCCTTGTTGAGCATCATTGGAAAGGTCTTTGTTCCTATGGCCTTAAACAGATAACAGAAAATTGCTGAAAAAGTATGTCTTGGGTCTCAGTGGGGATTCAGGCCAGAGCACTCCTTAATTACAAGATAAATGCAAAGAGCAAAGGAAATCAGTCTACATTACTTTCATTGAACTCACAAAGACCTTCAACCTTGTAAGTAGAGATGGCCTCTTCTGTATTGTTATCAATATTGGGTGCCCTCCAAGTTTACTCAGGATTGTTCAGTCATAAGAGACATCATTCACTCTGATAGTTCTTTCTCAGAATGGAAATTGCTCAGTCAATTCTGATTGAAGGCATAAACCAAGGTATGTGAAGTACTCATCATTGACATACCATTTGCTTTTGATGTGGTCACTAGCAATACATCTGGAGGAGTAATAGCAATGCCTTATTGACAGACTCACAAGAACTCTCAGAAATTCACCCTAACTATCAGTCTAAAGATGACAAAAGTGCCTGGATGTTGAGTACTTCCCTACTTTTGTAACATAGGTATGTTTAAGTACTGCTATAGTTGTAGACACTTGCCCAAGGTGCTACACAGTGGGACTGAACTTGGAACCATGTGGCTGAGAAGCAAGCTTCTTACCACACAGCCACGCCTACACCTATTTATTTTTTGCTGGTTACTTGTGATGTGCCAAATGAATATGTCCTGTATAATTTCCTATATATAGCTGACCATTAGAGGCGTAGGATACAATTTCTGGTGCTTTTGTTGTAATCTTATCAATAAATGAATCTGAAATATACAACTTTTGCTTATCTTCTAACAAGTAAATCGATGTGTGAAAGTAATTTTGAATAAATGTGTTTGCTTCCTTAACTAATTGTTTTCTTACAGATATTTGATCTCTTTATCTGGTGCTTTGGTCATCATCAATGTGATTCCATGCTATGCCCTTGATGGACAGTGGATATGCCGTGCTTTTATTGAGTTTTGTCTTCGGCCAATCATTCCTAATGTTGAAGTGCGAAACACCATCTATTCTGTCATTCTGATATATGGCACAATAATATTGTTGGCGAATGTCTTCATTGCCATGTGGACTTTGTTTTCATGATAGCTATAAGGATCATTTGTGTGGGAGAAGTTTACACTGTAAAGGTTACTTTTATATATGTGTCAGTGACATACCTTGGATATCAAAATAGGATGTATAAAAATAAATTATAAAGTAAACTCAATGTTTTATAAAAATAAATGCATATGTTTATATTATTGTTCTAAATAGTGCAGGAAGTGTAAAATATGTCTACTCTATCTCTCTTAGTGATGCAAAATTTTTATTCTCTGTCCTGTTGTTTTCATTCTCCTAACTGCCTCTCAAAACTAATTTTATTACATCCGTTTTTTTCAGTCTGCTCTTGAAGCTGAGAAGTTACAATTTTTTATCAGTGATTCTAAAGCAAAGTAAGCATTTTAGGCAAGCTAGTGGGATATTAAGTACATGGCCTCTTATTTATAGTTAAATTATCATATGCTGATCAAGGTATGAGTTGTGTGAAAAGATAATCAATTACACAAAGGATAAAATACAATAGACATACTTCACATGCACAATTACATGACAATACAGTTTCTTCCAGTTATTGGTTGCTGCAATAGTTAATTGTCCAAAATACATTTAAGCACTTTCTGCATATACAAAAAGAAATATTCCTGTTTATTTCATTTAGTAGTTTACTATTGCATTGAGTGTTTCTTCAGATTATCTAAGGCAATGAAAAGGTATTTTACTGAGCAGAGCCTTATTTACTTTTAAGGTAGTTTTATTCTACTTTTATCCAGTATAAACTGTGCTATAATATCAAAAGGAATCTGCATTCATGCTATTTATAGTTCCTTTCCACATAAATCCAAACATTCTCACCTGACCATATGTGCCTCCATGCTGGGTGATAGACAGTTGCTCAGTTGAAAGACTAAGATTATTATTTGCTGTCATGAAGTGTAATCAATTTAATATTTAATCCATCTTCCGATTTCTTAAATAAAACACATATATTGATGATCATAGTGTTCTGAGTTTTTTCATTTTTTAAAGATAGTAAAAAAGTAATTTATAAAAACAAATTTATTTCACTCCATGTTGTTTATGACTTTTCCACTTGAAAATATGTTTTTTAAGTACGTTGTTAAGAAATATTCATTTTTCTTTTCTCGTCCTCTGAATTAACCCTTTTCTCTGTTTGCTGTTATATATCTGTGCTCTTGAAAAAAAAATCTCCAAGAGAATAACTATGAAAATTAAAAAAGAAATTTTTTCAAACTGTTAATGTCACATTGCTTCAATTTTCAATAATCTTTTGCTAAAATTCAATGAATTTATTCCTATCTTTCTGTACTATATTACCTCAAAAAGATGTAAGATTCAGCTGGAAATTTTCACTGAATTTTATGTGTTCATGTATATTTTCTTGGGCTACCATTAGTGTCTTTCAATCTCTCTCTCTCATCATCGTCGTTTAACGTCCGCTTTCCATGCTAGCATGGGTTGGACGGCTCGACTGAGGACTGGTGAAACCGG
>JAOPJW010010025.1:52284661-52295893 GCA_027122535.1 Octopus maya | reverse complement strand
AATCGACCCCGAAAGGATGAAAGGCAAAGTCGACCTCGGCGGAATTTGAACTCAGAACGTAGCGACAGACGAAATACAGCAAAGCATTTCGCCCGGCGCGCTAACGTTTCTGCCAGCTCGCCGCCTTAATGTATACACATGTCAACATTAACAATAATGAAGGGAGCCAAATTAAGCTTTGAACTAAGAAAATTTATTCTAATTCTGCCTGCCCTTATATAATATGGCATACCCATCTACCTTCTCATTAGCAAGATATCTGTGTCTGTTCCTCTATCATACTTTAGCTTCTCAACATGTCATCAGAACACCTCCAACTTTACTGCCACCCTTCTCAGTTTTCTTTTGTCTTGCAAGTTATTTGGCAGCATCACAAAATTGGCAGGGCATATTTTTTTTATATATATGCATTGCTTTAACATAAGTATTATGGACTTTCAGTACTCCACATTATATACGGGCAGGCAGAATTAGCTGGAAAGAAGACACTCAGCTTCACCCATCTACCCTAATATAATGCAGTGAACCATTTATCTTTGGTGGTGACAAGTTGTGAGAATGTACCTTCAAGATACAAGAAGACAAGCATAAGTATGAATACAGACAGAGGATCAGGAAGGATAGGCGGACATGTTTGTAATGGTGTGAGAAGAGAGTGACACATAATTAGAGCTGGTGGTAAAGGTGAAAATAGTGGATGATGAACAATGGAGATGTGATTGATGATAAATACTTTTTTCCATAATTCACCAACTTTTAGGTTTCAGCTATCTTTTCCTGATGTACTACAACCCATTTGCTGCCTAAAAAGTGTAAAATATAATTAAAAAATCTTTCCCAACAAAGCTGAAGTTGTCTAATGGACTCACAATGGATAAATATCATATCTTTTCAGCTTAGTACACATATTATGTGTTGTTGTTAGATTGTTATTATAATGTTTGAGATGTTTGATAGCATTTTATGAATAATCATCATCTTCATTGTTGCTATTATGTTTGCTGCATTCATATTTATCGGTGACATTGTTGTTATTATTTAACCCTTCAGCATTCAAATTATTTTGTCAAAAGTAATGAATTAATCATACATTGTTTTGTAGCTTGGCGATTTTGATGAGGTTACTGTTAATTTTGAGAATGATATTGTAGGATTGGTGTGAGAGGCTATCTCTGGCTGATTTGAACATGAAGCTTGTAGATTATTTTGGCCAGATATGACCAGATTAAATGCTAAGGGGTTAAGCCCCTAATTCTTTGGTTAGCATTGATGTGAAAGACCTATAATATGGTATAAAATATTTCTCTATCATTTCATCTGTGCAGTTCAACATCTTTGTGAAACTCTAAATCTGACCATGCTACTTCTTTCCATGTCTTTATCCTCCTCAGAATCTTTTAACCTCCATTTTCCATGCTGGTATTGGTTAGTCTTTCTTACTTTCAATTTATATTTATAATTTTTTATGGATTAAATGCACAGCTGTCATTGCCGAACATTCAGTTGGATACTCTTGTTTTATTACTTGCTGGATCAGGTCAGGACTCACTGACATAATTAATTTAAGGTTTATGTGAAAAACAAAGGCAAAACATTGAAGGAATGGACTAAGAACTAAATGAATAAATTACAGTTTTGAATGTAAATTCTGTCATTCATTCATTCTTTCTTCCATCTCAGGGAATTATATGGATTAGATTCTATAGTTTTACACTAAATATGAGTCTTAAGATAATACTTGAAAACTTCATTTGCTATTTTTCTGACCCAAGTCATTTTTAATACTGACTACAGTTTGAAGTAAAAGTATAAGTGATTTGTGATACATAGTTGTAAAGAACCCAGTAAAGTTAGAAATGTTCATTGCTTTGCTGTACTTTTCCTTTTTATATTGATATTCCTTCATTCAATTTCTTTAAAGTTTGGCTAAAAACTGATCAAATACTACATTAGCTTATTCAAATGACCACCTACATAGAGAAGTGTGACAATGTGAGATGTTGTTGACCATCCTGATCTGAATCCCTTTTGATTTGGTCGCAATTGTTTGTCTATCTTAGGTTGTATTTGGTTAAGTATCATCTTGTTGACTGTTTTTGCACCAATGGATGACAAACTGATTCCTCTGTAATTTCCAGTATCACTTAGGTCTCCAGTTTTGGACAGTGGTAACAAGTCTACCTCAGACCATTGTTCTGGTTTCACATTGTCATTTAGCAGTTTTAGAAGGAAATTGAAAGCAAGGTTGTTTCTGGCAATAGTGGAGTCTGTTCTTTTATATGGGATTGAAACATGGACGCTCACTAAAGCATTGAAGAAGCAGTTGGATGGTTGTTATACGAGGATGCTTAGAATGGCACTCAATGTCTTCTGAAAGAGTCATATAACAAATGCTGGCTTATACCAGGGACTACCAAAAGTAACATTGAAGATACAGCATAGAAAGATGAGGCTAGCTGGACACTGTATCAGACACACCAATGAAACTGCTAACAAACTAGTGCTCTGGCAACCAATAGAAAGAGGAACCAGGTGAGGAAGGAGGAAGATGACTTATATCAACTACTTGCTGGAGGATACTGGTATGGAAGGGGTACAGGAGTTGAGGAACATTATGGAAGACCAAGATAAATGGGGAAACGTTTGGAAACAGTCTTGGGGTGTCCTGTGGGATGACCTAGATAGATAAATACATAGAGAAGGCAATAAGAGAAAACAAGAACTATATAAATGCCAATGTATTCCTTCCCCTTTCTTACTCATTATGCACTGTCTATATTCACACTCAGTTTAAATGCATATATACATGTAAGTTTTTTTGTTTCTTTATTTAACTACTATAACAGTGTCTAGAAGTTCAAGGAATGCTATTGGAAATCCAGCCTCAATTCAAGATGGAGTTGTCAGCTGGTGTTGAACAGTTTGCTGTGGACTATTCTCAATTTCTTGATGATTATACGATGAAGTAAGGTTTTATGTTCTATCAGTTATATTTTTACTTTCTTTCCAAATATATATACACATGTGTGCACTTGCACACACACAAACTCACACATAGACACTTGCACACACACAAACACACACACACACACACATGCATGCACACACGGTATGATTGCTGATTAAGTATGATGTACTTCTAACCACCATTTTATAAGTTTCAGAAATATTATCTAACATTTATATTATATTCAAAGATAAACTCTTATTGTTTAGCTCTGGAACTGGCAAACTGTTTTACAATCAGGTAAAATAAATTACATTTTGCTATTCATTTTTTTCTCAAGTCAGTAGCAAGGAAAGTTCAAGGAATTAATTATAGTCTCCACTCACAACTGTATAGGATTTGCTAAAGTTCATGCAGATACAAATTATGTGCCAATCATTTTGGTTAAGTTGTTAATATTAGTAAACACATATAAAATTGCCTGACCTAATACATATAAATAGAAATTTTCTGATATCAGGATATGAAAATTAACAAGAAAAATAAATCTCATAAATATACGACAGGTTGTACAGTCACTACTGTGCTTCTATGAAGCTATGTGGTTTATCAAAGTGATAGATTGCAGTCTTGTTTTTACATTTCTGATTTATTAGCAATAAAAACCCCTACAAAGACTTATCAGCAAGAATGTGGAAAGTATTTACTGAAGATAGATGTTGTTCAATATTGGGCTGGTTATGTATGGTGGATCAATATATCTTGCATTAACAGACATCGCTTGTAAGTGATCATTTGACGACAAATCATTCTTAATTGCTCCTGAATTAAAAGTCTATCACTAACAGCTAATGTATCCCTCCTATGCTGAATTTATTTCTTGTGTCTTTAGAAATAATCAGTTTTGCTTCTAGTTATTTTGTAACATGGTAAAAAAGTATTCTTGTAGGTTAGATGATAAAGTTATTATTTTTGCTCTGGTAAGTATATAAACAGGGCCAGATTAAGACCCATAGAGGATCTAAGCATAAAATAAATTTTCAGTTTTCAAAATGAAACAAAACGAACAAGATGGAAAATAATGTTTATTTTTGTATACTTCATCTTTATTTACATTTGAAAAGTTTTCTCCTACTTTTTTTGTCGTTCATTAGATCCTCACTATGACACCAGGAACACTTCAAAATTATATTTCTGATCATATAAACCACTTCAAATAATATTTTAGCAAGTTTGAAATGATTTCTTTTGCACTGTAAACTATTTACCATTTCTGTGGTGCCCCACTTCCCTTGATGCTCAAAGCATGTGTCTATTTTGCTTAATGCTTAATCCAGCACTGTATGTATATTAACATTCTAAGAAATGTCATTATTCTTTTATTCATTTATGTTCTTAGATTGTGACAATGCTGGGGCACCACCTTGAAGAATTTTAGTCAAATGAATTGACTTCAGTACTTTTTTTTTGTTAGCCAAGTACTTATTCTGTCAGTCTCATTTGTCAATCTGCTAAGTTACAGAGATGCAGACACAAACACAGACACACATACGGTGGGTTTCTTTCAGTTCTTGTCTACCAAATCCACTCACAAGGCTTTGGTCAGCCTAAGGCTATAGTAGAAGGCACTTGCCCAATGTGCCACACAATGGGACTGAACACAGAACCATGTGGTTGGGAAGTAAGCTTCTTACCATGCAGCCACTCCTGTGCCTATAGTTATACTTAGATAAAACAACAGCCAATACAATTTTGTGAGAGTTAGTGAATATTTACTTGAAAAGTGTAGATAATATCTTATTAGTAGAAGCAACTTGAAAGGGTGTAGGTTGAACAGGTTTCCCAGCAGAAAGCCAATATCAGATGATAGAAGGGCTTTAACCTGTGACTAGCACTTCTTCATATTTCTCTCCCTCATTTCGAAAAAGAAATGTTCTAGCAAACACATGATGTCCAGAAGCTGATTGAAGGCTGATGAAATTCAGCTGCTTATAAGAATTGTGGTAAGAGTTTATAGCAAATTGAACATTATAGTCTTCTCATCTCTTCAACTTAACCAATGCTAAATACTGTAAAAATGTCAAAATACAAAATAATGCTAGCTCTCTTGGATAATTCTTCCACTTTTTAAAAAAATATTTGTAAACTTCTAACCTGGACCCTTCATATCACCCCTTGCAAATATACAAACACATTATGTTCCTCTTTGTGTGACAAATTTCTCCTTATCTATATCATTTATTGTCTATCTTTGCTATCCTGTACTTATAGTTAATTTGGACCAAAGTTTCTCTTCTAAAATACATACTGTATATACTAGGCAAATTTCCCAAACTCTCCCCACTTTATTAGGCTTTCCACCACATATATACGCACACACTAAGGGCAAAAACATCTCCAGTTTTTTCAAACTGGTCCCAAAATGTCTCGTTACCCTTCATGTGATCCATTGCCAAAAGTCTCTCATTGCCCTTCATGTGATCCATTGTTCTTTCTATGTATTTATGTATGGAAAAATTTTACAGTGTACTGTATTCTCAAGAAAGGCAATTACTCTGACCCCATTTGACCTCACAAATTCTGGAGGATTGGCAAAGGCTAACAGTGCAGCCTCTCTCCGTAGATCGACCCATTAGATGAATGTTTCGTATTGGCTGGTATTTTATGAGAAAGAAATATTTGGTGGAAGGAAGCTTTAAGCTTATAAGTTTACTATCTTGTCAAGTTCATTGTTTATTTCTTGAATTTTTGATAATTATCGTCATTATCATTTAATGTCCATATTCCATGTTGGCATAGGTTGGACTGCTAAATTGGGTCAGGCGTCCTGGTATGGGATCTTTCAAAACAAAGTTAGTTCTGTTTTGTAAAAGTTGACATCTGTTGTTTGGTAATAATAATAAAAGAAAACTTACTGTATTTTGTTTTGTTTAATTAGTTCCATATCTAGATTTTCATACTTTTGTATTTTTGTTGGTTAGTCATGGGAGGAAGTGGGTGCACATGGCTTTTGAAAGCCTCTCAGACTTTTGAATTTGATGTGGCTTACGTAAGTTTGAATATGTGAAGGATAAGGTAAAAAAATTTAAACTTTGTGCATTAAGAAATATACATTTGACAATTGCTTATTCCTTCATTTATTAGTCTTTCAGCTGTATTTACTAAAGGCATAAGTTTTCAGCTTCTAATTTTCCTAAATTAGAAGGACCTAGATTATTATTTTACCTTCTCTAAAAGCTCTTCAAATTTTTGGTAAAATTTTACCTCTCACAATATATTCAAGCACATAATATTCTCAGTTAGAGGCATTCAATGAAACAAGGAAAATAAAATCATTTTCCTTAATGTTTCAATGATTAAATTTATAACTTCAATTTAACACTATGCAAATGTCTATTTCTGGAGGTTTGGGGGACCAAAGTCAAAGAGATTTTAGATCTTTTATTTTCCCCTTTAAAAATCTAGCATTTCTTTAGTGTAATCTGTCAACAAAATAACTTTAAAATAATAAATTATTGACTTTAACTTGTATGAATAATTGCAAGTTTGACATGGTGCTTCCTGAAACAAAATGTTTTTGCGACTGGATTCCTTTCTTACTGCTACACCTCATGTATAAAATGGAAAACTTATTTTATTAATCAGGCAAACTGTAGAAACCACAGTTCCATTTATATTCTCTTGGGTACAACACAATAGCTGTAGTAAATATGTTTGCATCACATGATCTTAATCTCACAAATATTTTATATCTTGTTTCCTAATATATTTTTGTTATCATTTAGATTGTAATATTATTTAATTTTAGAGGCCCAATGGAAGAAGGTATTGAGCCTAGAGAAGCATCTGATAGAATGAAGATTTTCCAGTGCATATTTGATGAATTATGGGGTAAATACTTAACCTACTCTGGAGGTGAAGAACTCTTTGGCCTGCCAGTTACTGAATACCCTGATTTACTGAGAATAAAGAAAGAGCTAAATCTTTTACAAAAACTTTACCAGCTTTATAATGCAGTATTGGCCTCTGTGAGTGGATATTATGACATACCCTGGACTGAAATTGATATTGATAAAATAAATGCAGAACTTCTTGAATTCCAAACTAGGTAAACTCATTTCTTTTTCTTCTTGTTTTGTTTTTATTTTTCAATAAATTTAACCTCTGAAGTTGAAAGTCAATAAAAAACAAACTTTGTTTTGCTGTTTATATTAATGATTGTTCTACCATTAAAGCAACTAGACATTGGGATGGTTTTCCTAATTGGGAAATTGAGAAGAGGTTGAGAGCCAAATTTGAATTCGATAGAATTGTCTTTTTAGAAATATTAAATAACTGACACAGACATGGCTGTGTGGCAAGAAGTTTGTTTCCCAACCACATGATTCTGGGTTCAATCTGACTGCATGGTGCCTTGTGCAAGTGTTATCTACTATAGCCCCTGGTTGGCTAAATTTTTGTGAGTGAATTTAGTGAAGAAACCTTATCACCCCAGGAACCCTCCATGTCTCAGACATAACTTCTTCGTGAATGACATTTTCGGATGGAACTATAGGAGAAATAGGAACTCCCCACATCTGAGACACATCCTACATAACGAAGACTTCGAACAGGACCAAAGAAGAAATAAGAACTTCTCCCACTTGAGACATATCTTCCACAATCACCACCCCCACCGACCAAACCACAAGATGTAACCCACAATAGATCAAGAGTTAATGGAATGACAATCAACAAGAGCACTAATTCCATACATCAAAAACCAAGGAACTATTTTTTAGGTAAACTGGGCCAAAACTGGGACACTCAATGACACTAACCAGGTGTGTGATCCTGAAGATTATAAATCTCTCACGTAAAACCCTTTCAAACCAACAAATTAAAATTCTTGCAAATGGACTGAAGTTCACCCCAACACCATAAAAACTGAACCTAAATGAAATACAAAATGATATTCAGAGATTCTGTAGTAAACTTCGATTCATGATCACTCAGTACTTCGTACTAAAACTAGCTACTGTCTGACAAAAAGATGAAATCAAAATCAGGATAACTTTTGTGATTTGGTATTCAATTATCCCTATTATTTACTTCCACCTTGAAAATTTAAAACAAATACAAGTCAAGAAGAATGGGAAATCATTAATGATCTCAAGGAGGATCATAATATGATTATAAAAGAAATTGATAAAGGGAGTGCTACAGAGAAGTCAGAATGCCAAGCTTGACCACCAGAAAGAATAAGATGTCATCAGAATTATAACAATTCAAAAATCAGATCTGTTCATGGAAAAACTTATAAATACACTGATTCCAAAAGACTTCGTTACAAACGAAAAACCCTGCATGTGACGGAAAAAAAGAACCCAAGATAATAAACGGTAACAAAACCCCTTTCCTTTCTTCTCCCTTTTTTTCTTCTCTTTTTAACTCAGTATGACCAAACATTTGGTCTATGCAAGCATACGAATGTAGACAATAAAATAATGATAATGACGTATGTTACATCTGACTTTGGGGTGTGAGGTATGGTTAAAATAGTTTAACATATCTTCAATGGCAATTCCATTTTAGATATTTAGAGATATGAGAAATAGCTGTACTTGTATTTATGCTTTGCTTATAAAGTTCATGACTTTGTGTGCAGGTGTCGGAAGTTGCCAAAGGCTTTGAAGCAGTGGAAGGCCTTTTTTGATTTAAGCAAGACAATTGATGATTTTAATGAGACTTGTCCTCTGCTTGAAATGATGGCAAACAAAGCCATGCAACCAAGGCATTGGGAAAGAATTGAAATACTTACAAAGCACAAATTCGATGTAGAATCTGACACTTTCCTTTTGAAGAATTTGATGGAAGCACCATTATTGGAAAACAAGGAAGATATTGAGGTAATTTTTATGTCCTTTTCCAGTGGATGTAGAAAGAGTAATAATAATAATTATTATTATTATTATTATTACAATTTTTTTATTCATGTAATTTTTTATTTGTACATTTATTTTGTTTATGCATTAAAAAAACATAGCATGTGACTGTTTCGATACAGCACATTCATGCATGTGAAAAGTCACATGTATGTTCACATAGCGTGTGGTTTTCTAGTTTTCTTTTTAGTCAAAAAGTGATTTGTGAGGAAGCAAAAGCAGTTATGGATTGGTTCTTTCTACCTATTCATCAATTGTTTCTTGATCATGATAAAATATATAGCAGGTGTACTGAAAAATGTAACCTGATAGGAAAATTTAGAATGTTTTGCTTAATTTGCATGTTAGATTTTGATTTATCAGGAGCTAAGTTGCATATTCAATTTTGGCATTGTCAACGTAAATTTTATCACTGTAATGAATTAAAAGGTTTGTATAATAATTGTCTCACCTTACATGAGCATAAATATACATATTGTGTCATCCCATAAATAATGCGGTTTTTTTAAAAATTGCATGAAGTAAAAATTGGAGGGAGACGGGATAAACTACCTGCATCAACTTGCTATAAAATCAGGTACTAATTTTACCTTGTCCTTATTCTTAGTGCAAGTTTTAGAGAGTGCAGTTCGATTTTAGCAGTTATTTTTTCAAAGCTAAAATGGAAATGGCAAAGGAGCTTATTCAGCATATTTTGTTTTATGCATTCAATAAAGGCAACAGTGCAACAGAAAGTGTGAGGAATATTAATGTAATATATGGGGATTGGACAATAAGCGTATGCTATTGTCAACAGTGGTTCCAGAAATTCTGAGCTGGAAACTACAATGATGATGATGATGATGATGATGATATATATATATATATGTAATGTGTATATGTGTGTATGTGAGATAGTGTGTGTGTGTGTGTGTGTATGTGTGTGTGTGTGTGTGTTTGTGTGCATGTGTGTGTGTGTGTATGTGTGTGTGCATGCGTGTGTGCGTGTATGTTGTTGTGTGTATAAGTATATTTGCATGTATGAATAAATACATGCAAATATGCTTACACACACCACATAGTTGTAAATGCAAAGTCCATCCTCGGGGAAGAATGCTCAGCCCAATATAGGTGAGTGATTAGTGACTTCATATTTAGAGGTTGAAGGACTTAGAGACAAACAATATGAAAAATGAGGTCGTGGAATCTTAAAGATCCATAGAAAAGAGTTTTAATGAAGTTCTAAGTAAAGCATTTGATAAGAAGTAACATTACTTGGAAAAGGGGTCTGAAGTCACCAGTGTAGGCTATAGTGAAATGCTGGCCAATAAACTGAAACCAGCAATTCACCCCAAATGCTAAGGTTTATTGTCAAATATGGTCGCCCATAATATTGAAACCATTGGAAAATTAGGCTTTGAGTTGCTGAGACACCCTGCATATAGTCCAGATCTGGCCCTTTCTGACTATCATATTTCTCGACCGATCAAACATCCTTTTATGAGGTCATTGATTTGCTATGGATCAAGAAGCACAGGAAGTGGATCATGAGTGCTTGACGAGCCAAAAATCCTCTTTTCTTATAGAATAAGCAAGCTTGTGAACTGTTGGAAGAAGTGCATAGAAAAACAAAGCAACTGTTGAAAAATGATGTAATTGTTTAATCACTGCTTTTTTGCTTTTTTTTTTAAATGAATTACAGAAACAAGAGGGTATATAATTTTTGACTTACCTCATATTTTTCATTACATTTATGTGTAAAGTTTTGCTATTTAATGTTAAATACTATTTGGAACATTGTTCTTTGATTGTAGGATATATGTATATCTGCTGTGAAAGAAAAAGATATTGAAGCTAAGTTGAAACAAGTCATACAAGAATGGGCCACACAGGAATTAGCTTTCTCTACCTTTAAAAATCGTGGGGAGTTATTGTTAAAAGGTTTGTATCAAATAAGTTGATTATCAGTGTTGTGCTGTAGAAATTCTTTGTGATAATCTGAGTCTCTAAACTGCTCTGAATGACCAGTTAACTTTATTTGCATCAGCTATGAAATCTGGAAAAGCATTTATCTCACAATGGTTCCTTTCCCGTTTCTCTTCATGCTTCATGCTGTGGGCATTGACTTAGAAATCTATATACTTCACCAGGTTTTCCACAGAAGAAACTAAAAGAAGACGTCAGGGTGAGTAAAAAATAAGCACCGTTTTGAACCATGAAGAATCTGTACTGGATTTTTGCAGAGTTTTGAATTTTTAAAAATAGTTTTCATGTTTCAAAGCATTGCTTACTTTTTATTCAATCTGATATATCATCATCATCATCATCATCATCATCGTTTAACGTCCGCTTTCCATGCTAGCATGGGTTGGACGATTTGAC
>JAOPJW010010025.1:50762343-50772423 GCA_027122535.1 Octopus maya | reverse complement strand
TGGGTCTCTTTCAGTTTATGTTTACCAAATTCTTTCACAAGGCCCCAAGAGCTATAGTGGGATACACTTACCTAAAGTACCATTTGTGGGATAAAAATGTTAGAAGGTATGCATAAGTAGATGGCCCTCACTAATAAGTTCGAACTGATAAAACCTATGCCTTTCATCTTTTTGGGGTCAATAAAATAGGTACTAGTCAAGTACTGGGGTCATAATCAACTTCTTTCTACCCCTCAAAAACTGCTGGTCCGTTGCCAAAATTTAAAACCATTATTTGATAAATAATTTAAAGCAAAATAGGACTTCATTATGACATTTGCAACATGAGTTCAATTCTTAATATATGTATAAAAAATGTGTCTCTGATTCTGACTTAGTTTTTCATATTTTGAAGTAATTTCTATAGTTATTCCATTCACACTTAGGACGAATTATAAAAATATTAGATTGACCTCCGCTCCATAACTGCCACTTTAGTTGAACTAAGTAGTATAAACAGAATATATACTTTAAGTATTTTGGCAGACTTTCTAACAATTCTACAAATCTCTCCGTTTACTCAACTCACATCCTTCTACCAAACTTTATGTTAATGTTAGAAATCAGTGTATTAAAGTCTTTATATAAAAAAATTGGGTTTGTTAAAATTTCAATAAATTGTGACAAAAATGAATGATATTCAAAAATACAACACTGAATAAGACAGCATCAATTAATAACACAATGGCAAACTTGTATGAGTCTGCATACAAGTTCACCTACCAGAAATATGGAAAAGTTCATAATTACAAAATTATGTGAAGCAATTAACACAAATAGAATATATTTCAAGCAATGATTTAACATGGCAGTAGCATACCATTGTTATTATGAATGAATGTATGCAAGGGTGTGTTTCATGAAACATGTACATGTCAAAATGTTTTTGTAACATTATATGCGAGAGCATTTTTCATCGTTTGTATGTGTCAAAATGAATGTGAAGGGCCATAATTTTGAATGACATGGAGTTACTACAATATTCTTTGAAGCAGAGAAAAATCTGCTCTTTTAAAATTAGAAGAAAGCTGGGAAAGCAAGAAAAAAAACTACAAAATACTGTTAATAGTAGCTATTTCAACTGGCAGAAAATGGTAGTCTCTTCTTAGCACTTGTTGACTAGTTGTAATGGTAAACTTCATGTGGCAGCAAGCTGATTTTCAGAACAAGTTCTTTGATCTGTCTGTGTAAAAATTGCAAACTGAATGACACTTACTGATTGGCTATGTTTGATGTCAAGACTTGTTATCAATGTTGTATGCCATTGAAAACATTTGAGTGGTGAGCTATCCACTACACACACACGTTGCATCATATTTTTTTTTTACTTGATTAATGACTGTTGGTTTCAGTGAACTTGGCTCAGTGTGAAAATGAATATTTGGATCAAAGTATTCTACATATTTCTTTTTTGCAGATTTGCTTTTATTATTAGTTCTTTGATCAGTCTGCTTTATAATTTCACTCAAAAATTCAAGATGATATTGTTTGATCACCCGTTGTCTTTTCCTTCAGCTTAATTTGCTGAGTTTAGCATCATGATTTTCCTGTGGAACATTCTCTACTGGAAATCTTCTACCCTGAATTTTACAGTCCAAACCAAAAACCCTAACCAGTAATAAATGTAATGGATTTCGATTTTGCTTGGCATGACATTGTGATACTAATATATTGTTATGTTGCTTAGTAATAGAAATCAGGTGTATAACTTTAGATTAAGTTAAAGAAATTATACTAGATTTCTCACTCTTGCATTCAAGTTCTTTTTTAATTCAAAGTAGGAATGAGCAGAAGCCATGATAAACAAAAAGCAAGATTGGTTAAAAATTGATAAGTCAATTATAAATTGAACCAGTCCTATAGGTAAAATATAGTCTTTTAAAACTCTTGCTATTACTGTTAGATAACCGGACCTAAAATATGTTTTACAATTGGTGTGGTAGTTAGAAACTGAAGCTTAGAAAACCATATTTATAAATCTGAAATTTAAGGTAATAAAAACACCCAGAAAAATAAGAATAAAGTTTATTCGTTTTGTCTTGGAGCATAACATTCTGAGTGCACACTATGTAATTCCTTTCCTTTTTAAGAATTGACATAAAATTTATTTTGAGATCTTCTCATCACTAAAGAACTATCCTTATGCTATTCCTTCAGACCAATGAGTCATGACTGAGCAGAACATTTTTTGTTATTATCTATATGTATCATTCATTACTGAGCAAATTTTTTCAACAAAGCAACTAATGCTAAACTAAACAATTTCTGATATGAGGAAAAGTTAGCAGCATAAAGCCAAGCTGTGGCATATACGTTTTACAAAAGCAATTTTGGAGTTGGTCATATTTCTGAATTTTGTGTTCTCCACTAACATTATTTGTTCCAGATGTCTCAAGTGCAATGCAATTATTAGTCTCTCTAGCAGTAGCTAGAAAAATGTCGAATTGTCTTTATATAATGTGAGTGAAAATTTTTCAGTCAGCTGTTGTTTAAGCATTAGAAATTATCCCCAAAAGGGATGTTTTACACGGTGAAGCTCATAGGAAAAATGCCACTCACAAACACTAGTCAATAACTTGTATTTTGACATTTATAAGATATTAAGTAACTTTTCATGCAAAGCCAGTGCAATAACATTCTTGATTTAGCTCAAGCATCTTCAACATAACTTTACCTTCTGAAGTACATGCTCTTTACTGTAACTTATTAAATAAATTTGTGATAGTTGTCAAGTGAATATTGCAGCAATATCCTGTTTATACACTACGCAATTTCAAATCTTTTTCACGTCTGAATTTTGGGTGTTCATCACTGTATTACTTGAAATGTGCTTCTGTTCTTTCCTTGATTGTGAGCTTCTCTTCCAATTGGGTCCAAATGTTTTGAGCATATCCTTTTCCAACCATGATGGAAGTTTTCTGAGTGGTCTCTTCTGATCTCCTGAATACCACTTACTGACTGCTTAGCCCACCAATTTCTTGTGTGCCTTGTTATATGCCTGTGCTTGTGCTTTCAGAATTTTGTAACATTCTCTCTGATGCATCATCAAACTTTCACATTTCGGAGGTGCTCCTACAATATATTCTTAGCATGGATCTTTCCACAACTCTCTGTGCCCTAACTAGTTGCTGCCTTCCTTTTCTGTTATAACTCATGTCTCACTTGCATATAAGAGCTCTGGTAGAACAGTACTATTGAAATGATTGACACACTGAGTCTTGTCTAGCTGTGCTCTGAGCACATATTTAATCAAGGCAAACCCTTTTACTCTATGCATGATATCAGCATTTATGTCCCAGCATATATTTACTACCTTAACCACCTCAATTTGATTACTTCCCACCATTACTCAGTCATGTGCTGTGTTTTTGGACCACATGTATTTTGTTTTAAAGTAGTTTATTGCAAAACTTACTGTTGAAATCTGGGTGCCTAACTCTGTTAGCATGGTATGCAATTAGTCTGATATTTCTTTGATAACTACAATATCATCAACAAATTGGAAGTGCATTAGTAGTTTGCCACTGATGCCAACACCACCTTTTCTAGTCACTGTGTCTGCAGACCATTTCAAGATGTGTGGTGAAGAGCTTTGGAGACATTATATGACACCCTTCTTAAATGGAACTCTTACTAATAGCTTTCCTAAATATATTTGAAATTAGATTTGAGTCTTCACAATTATTAGCATTCTCTGTACTGCAGACTTCCCATGATCAAGCAGAGCATGTCTGTTAGTAAGCAGCTACAACACCTGCGTACAGCATTATCATTCTTCCATAGAATTTATTTTAACCAACTTTTCTAATATTTATCATATTGTCTGCCATCATAATAACTTTGCTTTCTCATTAGGAGGTGGGCTGTTAATAAGAATGTTGAAATTTTACAACAGAAGAAGCTGTTATTATCAGAGCTAGAGAATTAAATTGTGGAATTGATTTGATACCAACAACTGGTGTTTAAATCAAAATGATTATAAAACCACACAAATTCCTTTTCACCTTATTTTTTTCAACATATTCAACAACACCTTCAAAAATATGAGGAAATAAAATCGAGAAGCAAGTGCACTAGACTATTGTTATGCTATTTATTCCATAACAGTTCAATAATATCAGCAATGGTAATAGAAACGATGATACAAGTATGTTTAAAAATGAGAGATTCTATAGTAATGATATCACCACAGAGAGACAATTTTCTTTAGAATGAACTAATGTTTTTAATTTACATTCTTTAATTTTATTTGTTATTTACCATAGGAGAAAGGAAGAAAGACTTTTGTATCAAACCTTGAAGTTCAGTCCAATTTGGATAACATTTGTGGTCATTGATAACAGTGATTTAAGATGTTAAATATTGTTCATCATAACAAGACTCAGTTCATGACTTATTTAAGGGAGCACTCGCTATTCTATAAAATTTGATTAAACGATGAGTGCTCAAAAGATATGAGTCAGTTGAGGACAAGCAATTTCTGAACAGATCGTTTGTTAATATCTGATTTTTCAAAATCTTTAATATGAAACTAGTTTCATTATAATTTGAGGTAAGTGGTTCTATATTCCTATTTATTCCCTTGTTTGTGTTGTCCCCTCAATCCCATTATTGTCTATATTCAAATACTTTTTTTACCATTCTCATTGATACATAACTTGTTAGCACATAGATTCATATTGCAAAGTAAAAGGAAATTCTGTAGCAATAGCTACTTGTCCTTTAAACATAAAATGCATATATATATGTGAATTAAACGTGAATTAGAAAATGAAGGTGAGTGAAAATTTGTAAACAGAATTATAAGTTTGCACTGTATATTGACTATAAAAATTAGTCTAATATTAAGGTGTACAAAAAATGGGTATTGCTCATTTTTTTCCTGTTAAGGGCTTTACATGTCCTAATATTAGTCCATTGTTTCAAGATTTACAATAGCAAAATTTATCAGTAGTTCTATGCTCTACCCATTAATTAATATTGGTTTGTAATTTTGGCACAAGGACAGCATTTTTGGAGGAGGGCATAAGTTGATTACATTGAACTCAAAAGGCAAAGTCCACCTCAGCAGAATTTGAACTCAGAATGCAAAGACGGACGAAATGCCACTAAGCATTTTTCCCAGTGTGCTTTCAATTCTGCGAACTCACTGCCTTACTCTGCCCATTAATATTGATACATTATATAATACCACAATTGGCACCAAAATTATAGAATGTAACACTTTGGTAGCATCTAGCAGAGAGAATAATTCTTACCACATATGACCCAAGTATTGTTTCAGAGAAATTATTAGCATAAGAAATTTATGCTTGATGGTTAAACTGGTAATTTATGTTTTATCACAATACTTCGTCTATGAAAGATTTTGTACTGTCACTAGCAGTAAGAACCCTCTTAAAATATTATTCACAGAAATTGGTAGTAAATAAGACAGTGACTCATATTTGTTACCAATAGCTACCAATATTAATGCAAGCACACATTTAGAGAAAATTTATGATTTGCAAATAGGTAAAATGTATTTT
The DNA here is from genome assembly GCA_027122535.1 of Octopus maya. NCBI lineage: Eukaryota > Metazoa > Mollusca > Cephalopoda > Octopoda > Octopodidae > Octopus > Octopus maya. Next base: position 50,766,856 of record JAOPJW010010025.1, on the reverse strand, counting down.
CATATGACAATGCTTACAAATAACTTTTGCTAAACATTTGAATATTTCATTAATGTTTCTGCAAAAAAAAAAAAAAAAATGCATCTTTGTCTATCTTAAGTTTAATTTATTACAGTATTTTCCTCTTGTCTGGAATTTGAGGTGTGGTAGATTATATAAATTGTTGTTGCTGTTGAAATTGTAGTTGTTGTTAGTCTCTCATATTTGAAATGATTGAAGTTAAATGGTTTTTTTGTTTCTTTGTTTTGTTTTGCAATTTCTTGAGAATATCCTTTAGAAATAGCATCTTTCAATGTTTGAAAATCAGATTATGAAAGTCATTGACATACTAATGTTCTGCAATCCTGTAATAAAGGCATCCCAAATCATTCGTGCGTATATGGGCTATAACTGATTTGAAATCGCACTCCTTGGCTAGCAACCAAAAACTTGAATAAATTGGTCCAAAATTTCTCTCAAGTCTCACTAATGGTTAGTTAATGTCTTGGAAAAATTACGTTTTTCTTAAACAAAATAGAATTGAGAAGAGTAATTGCAGTATTGTAGTTATTGTATTCAGTGGTTATTTCATTGATTGTTGTCGATACCAAATTTATCAAAACATCCAATTTGTTTGGTTGATTTTCTTTGGGGAAACTGTCTATGAAACACTCAAATTTTCTCAACCGATGTCTGCCTTCATTACTGGCATTTCCATCATTTACATTAATATCTAATTCTTTAGCTTGAAGGAAGTTTGACATTATATAATATGATTGAATAAAAGTTGTAAGAGAGAAGTAAAGTGATTCAGCATCAAGAACTTCTTTATTTGACTTAATAACCCATGTGATACATAAAGGCAGCAGGCATATTTAAAAAAAAAAAATACTGGATATTTTGCGTCACTTGTCTCTGTTCATTTTGCTCTGCATTCAATATCTATGTTTTACTGCTATGAAACTTTTACTTCTTATTTCTTCCCACATCTTTTGCAAGTTTCTTTCACATGAGTCCTTTAGCGCTTCTTTCATCTAACTGTCATTCTCTGTACCAGCATAGTTCCTTTTTTGCACACTGCAGCCAATTCCTCTTATACTCAATTTTTCTCTCAAATCATTTTGTGTTATATTATTCATTCATACCAAAATAACCCATTCATCCATGCATACCTGCCTCATTTCTGTCCAGCCTCAATATATAATCAGTATATGATCCACATTCAATGGCCATGTTTTGCAAGTATTTTACTTCAAAAACCTACATCATGCTATCTGCCCTTCAGATAGTGACAGAATTCTTTTGTTACCAAAAGTAATTATCTGTTTGAACTTATTTCAGCTCATTCTTTGTCTGGCTACTATTTTGTCAGAGTACTCACTTTCACTTCTGATTATATCACTTAGGTAACAAATATTGGCACAAGGCCAGTAATTTCGAGGAGGGGGATAAGTCAATTGCATCAACCCCAGTATTTAACTGGAACTTATTTTATCAACCCCAAAAGGATGAATACAAAGTTAACCTCGGCAGAATTTGAACTTAGTACATGAAGACAGACGAAATGCCACTAAGCATTTCATTGGGGTGCTAGCAACTCAGCCAGCTTACTACCTTTACTAAGGTAACAAATAGTAACAACAACTAAAGAGCCTTCTAGACATTTGAAAGAATTTATTTTATGAGTGCTCTAACTGCCAACTACTATTATACACCTGCTACATAAAGAATCCCTCTCTATCAGCCTGCTTGTGAACTCACTACAGCTCTTGTACATCCTTGGTTACATTGAGAATACTAATGTAATTTCTACTTAATTGTTTTCTTCATATTGAGCTTGACTATTTCTCAGAGTTTGGTTTCTTGGACTGAATCTTCATTAATCATTCCTGATTATTTGTTATGGGAGTTGTCTGTTTTCAGCCCAGTCCACATATTGGTGAGTGGTAGTAGTGTTTTAAACTGGTGTAGATGCAATACCAGTGAAAGGTTTGACTTGAGTTTTTTATTTAAATTTCAAATTCCAACATTATATAGTAATAAATGGTCAATGTATGCAATAAACCATTCTTTTCCCCTTGATCATTTGTGACCATCTGTTATTGTATGACATCAGTTTTTCTGTTCCTGGTTGATGGCATTTCAATATACTTGTCACCATTTAATATTTTTCAATCTCAAAGGCAGTGACCATGCTGAATTGGTAGCATTCCAAGCAAAACACTTAGTATCATTTCATCTGTCTTCACATTCTGAGTTCAAATTCAATCAAGGCCGACTTTGCTTTTCATCCTTTTGGGGTCAATGAGTTGAGCACTGGGGTCGATGTAATCAACTTACCCCATCCCCCAAATTGTTGCCCTTGTGCCAAAATTTGAAACCAATATCTTCTCTCTCCCAAAAATTTAGTATTTGTTCCTAGTCAAAATAAATTGATTATCTTCCAATCTGGAGAATATTAATATCACTGCCAAAAAGAAGAATGCAATTACTAATTACATGGAATCTGGGATACTTCATAAAACCAATGTTATCTGTAAACAGTCTTACTAGTATTGCAAAAATGGCAAGAATTGATTGTTTCAGATTATATCGAAGTGGAACCATTTTGACAAAAGCACTGATTTCTATAGGTCGACTAGTGCTTTTGCATCTGATGTTGGTAAGCTTGAAATTGTGTTGTTCCTACAACTAATTATAACATTCATTTCTGCTGCTCAGTACTATTGATTTCTTTTGACTAGACAGAAGGAAAATATCTGCAGGGGAAGGAGTAGTTATTTGAATTAAACTACAATCTGGTAAGGGGATTTGTTATATTGACTGAAGAATCAGAAAAGCAAAGCATAATATGATTTGAACCCAAAATGTAGAAAGATGAAATTAAATGCTGTAAGTATGACACTATCAATGCAAATAAATTATACTTAGAACCATTCTCTCTCTGCCATAAAATTGTTTGTTCATTTAACATCCGTTGCTCTATGCCTGATTAGATTAAACAAATACATATTTTTGAGATTGATTTTACAACCAGATGCCCTTCTTGTCAATAACCCTCACTTGTTTTTTCATGTAAGGGAGTATTCATTCTGCTTATTTTCAAAAGTGCAGAGCTATCACATGATTTGTTGCCTAAGAAATCAACAAATGACACCATTTTTAGCTCAACTCAATGCAAAATGTAAATATTCACACGCACACACATACACACACGCACACACACAAACGTGCATGCACAAACGCACACATATATGCATGCACAATGGGGCTTTGTACAGTTCCTGTCTACTAAATTCATTCATAAGTCATTGGTTCAACCTGGGACAATAATAGAAGTTTCCCAAAGTGCCACACATTGGAACTGAACCTGAAACCATGTACTTGTGGGATCGAACGTCTTACCCATGCAGCCCTACCTGTGCCCATGTTTCAATTAATATTTACATATTACATTTTGTTTTGTTATGTCTTTGCCCTTGTAACAAACTATATCTGCTCAATACAGTAAATTTTTACTATTTCAAAATTTTTTTAATAACTTTATTTATCTAATATTTTGAGAGCCTTTCTAATAAAAATATTCTTCATGTAAATCTGAAGTATATTACATTCATTAAACTTAAACTTGGAGGGAAAATATCTTTCAGATTCTGAGAGCAGAATGAATGATCAAAACAACAATCATCATCATCATCATCATCATCATCATCATCCTCCTCCTCATCATCATCATCCTCATCATCGTTAGTGGTGGTAATTATGATGGCAGTGAGAAAATTAAGACTATTAATGTCAGTGACATCAATGATAAGGGTAACTACCATAAGAATAATTACAGATAATCACTTATAGTAATAATTGTAATCACCTTATTAATTATAGTTAACTATGATCATAGGGACAGATTTAAAGATAATAGAGAATGATATCCTGTTGTGCATGTTTCTTCCAAAAAGATATTAAAATAATTAAATCTCATTGCAGATTTGCTTTGTCTGTAAGCTTTATACCTCGATTTTATAATACTTATCAGTAATAAGTTTAAAACTCAATGTGTTGCTTTCTGAAAAAATAAATAATATTGTATAACGGAATTTTACAGCTTTTCATACTAGTTATATGAATTAACAGTAATGATAATAGAACTTGGTATATTAGCATGAGCAATCAGTACTGTCTTGGGTTTTTAGTATAGTGAGTAGTATAGTATCTTGAAACCTTTCAAGATAGCCAATTATTGTAAAAGAAGTAATGTTATAGAGATTGCAGTGTTTAGACATAGTTAGCTGCAAACAGGTATGTAAATATTAACATAAATCATTCTCTTGATAAAATGGTAGATGTCACATAATAAACAATGGAGAAGAAAATGTAGATACAATCTAGGTTTAAAATATTTAGTATCTAAGATTTGCTGTATTTTTCTGTGGTTTGCAGCAACAAATTTAAATTGTTTTCCTCTGAATATATCAGAGTTGTTACAAAATATACTATTGAGTAAATAAGTTATCACTTGTATTCATGCAGTTTT
>JAOPJW010010025.1:50724519-50735248 GCA_027122535.1 Octopus maya | reverse complement strand
ATTTAGATTGGTGCCTGGTGTTGCCATCCGGTTTCACCAGTCCTCAGTCGAGCCGTCCAACCCATGCTAGCATGGAACGCGGACATTAAACGACGATGATGATGATGATGACTACAAATCTAAAAGACTCAAAATATGTCACTTGCACATAGACACAAGCCACCATGTTGTCTTAATCACTGACAAACAAGAGAAGACTGAACAAACATGAGTTTCCATATTGTCATCTCTGCCAAGCAGGTCATCTTCATTTTTATAATAAACCATGGAAAACAGTTTTCTACTATTGCTCATTTAAAACCGTTGAGATATGTAAAATACCTAAAATTAGTTCCTGCTAGCAATTTCATTTGTAACTCCATTTGAATTCTACTAGGGTTTGTATGGCTACAATTAAAATAAAGGGTGTCATGTGTAACTCAACTGAGTATACCATGTCAGATTGTTCACTGCCATGATTGTTACCTTTGTCTCACATACAACAGGTATGTAGCCACATTCTGACTCTTTTTCCAGCCACAACAGATTGCTACTTCTCAGATTTTCTTCATAGCTGGCTATTTGTCATATGCAAAATGCTTTCTCCATCTACATCACCAGTGCTGTCACATAAGCATTTTCACACTCACTCAGTTAAGAAATTTACTTGCAGCATATATTTATCCATACATGCACCTCTTTTCAAGAAGCTTTTCAATATTTGAACAATTTATAACCGAACAATTTGATTGATAACATAACATTGTAAGTATTTTTTCACATACACATACATCTTATTGATTTTCTAATTTTTAATGATTATTTCTATACAAGAATATTTTCTAAAAATTCATCAATTTATGAACCGAATTGAACAATTTCATTTTTCAGCTCTGCTAATTGGTATTTGCTTATTTAACTTGCATTGGTTGTTTATTGTTATATTCCATGGCATTCACTATATTGTTATATTCCATGACATTCCTTTATTTTGTTCAACTTTGGACAAAAGAGGAGTGGGTTCCTGTCATAGATATCTTTTTCAGATTTGAACTTACATGTAGCCTTAAAGTTAAATCTGCTTGCAATTAGCATTACCATATTTGACAATATTAACCAAAGCTAACAGCCATCTATTTCTGAACTTTATCAAAATGCTTACTGACACTTTTGATAGGCATTGACAGTTTCGATAGGCATTGGTAGAGAAGAAAAAGTAATTTTCATACTTAAATGCCACAAGGAATATTCTCAAAACTTTTAGTAAACCTATATAAATCTTTTCTTTCTGGCTATAAGATTTACCTTATTGTGGCCAGAGGATACGTTACCAGGCACATATAAATAAACCTCAACTGATTTTTATTTCTCACACATCCACTTATAAAATTCTCAACAAACTCCAAACTATGTGTTTTGTAGTATCTTGTGTGTGTGTAGGGGGGTGGTCAATTTGTACGGCATTGATATGAATACAAATGGCAAACAAATGACCCTGTTAAACTTAGTTGAATGTTGATTGACCAAATGATTAATCTAGCAATTGATTAGTCAAATGGTTAAATGGTTAGCTATTTGACTAATAATAATAATAAAAGAATTAGAATAGAACCAGTGCATGTGTTTATTATTGGTATAATGACCCTCTCAAGATCTATTCCAATGCACAATTTCACTTCAAGAATCTTGCAAACCAAATACAAAATGTAAATTACTTAGTGTCATTATAAATATTCAATTCGTCATTGCATCTTCTTTTCCAGCATTTAAAACCCAGAACATTACTAAAGTTCATCCTGTACTTTCTAAATGCAACTCTTTCTTTTTATTTCCATATTGTATTTCATTTATAATCTGAGTAGACTGGAGTAATGAGAAAAGAAGTACCTGGCTTAAGGACACACTGTGCTACTCAGTCCAAAAGTCAAACCACTGACCCTATGATTGTGAGCCTAACACCTAACCACTTGCCATATGTGACTTCACTCCTAATGAAGTGAATACACCTCATGTCAATATTTCTGTATATCCGAATTTTTATGTTTGCAATGTCCCACATAAACAGTTGCTCTTAATTTACTACTCACTTTCTCTTATTGCACTTTTGCTCACAAATTTGTGTTAACATTGAAGTGGTTATTTTATGTTTGCTGTCTTAGAAAATATTTTCTTCTATTCAAAGCAGCAGTTTCAGTAGCTTGAAGTGTTTCTGTAGCCAGAAGTGCTAACTGCTCTTAAATTATGAAAATGAGAGATTCAAAAGATGTAAAAAGTTAAAGGTGGCATAGTTGGAAAGAAAATAAAGGCTATTGTAGTGAGTTACAGCATATATTTGAATATAAAGTGTTAGTTGCTGAGTTGATATCAGGGAAATGAAAAGAAGTAATTGACTAATAAGTTAAAATATGACTGTTTGTAAAGAATGGTAGAGTCACATAAATGATACAGCAGTAGACTAAATGCCTTGGGATATTTAATTATATTGTTCTGTGTTCTGTGTTCAAAGCTTGTTTTGAGGTTCACTTTATCTTTCATTCTTCCATGCTTGTTGAAATAAGTTTGAAGTGGGTAATATGCTTCATCCAATTAACTACACCTTCTCCAGTGAAAATGTTACATTGTGCCAATGTAAGAAATTGTTATCTCTCTTCAGTACAAACCAACTTTGCTTTCTATTATAATTTATCAAAACACAGTTTTCTGCTCTGTTTTCTAAAATGTAGTACTGAATATTGCTCTTCATACTGAATTGGAATAAATCTATTATTTGGTATTAATTATCTGGAATTGCCTGTAGCTGATATAGACAAAGAGCTACAGACAAAACTGTTAGCAGCACTTGGTACCAATTAACAGGTGTAGCTTGCAGCAGACAGAGACAGATAACAACTAGATATCAACATAAACTTGAGACCAATTAGCAGATACTGAATGACAAACAAAACTGAAATTAAATAATCTGCACCTAATATTACTCCCCAAAGTGTTTGTAAGTTTCCTAATGGGGTTTGCTTGTAGTAAATGATTTTATTAATACAAGAACAAGTATAATGTTGTTGATTCGATGGCAGTATCTCTATAATCAATATTTTTGTTTAGATGTCTTATCATGTTTTTTACTACCTTGGCTGTATAACTCCTGGTGGCTAATGAATGTAGATATTTGATATGAGTAGACCATTAAACAATACTAAGGGTTTAAAACAACTGGTATTTAACAGCGAGTGACCAAGCAAACAGTTTCTTAATGGTATTGAGTTAACTGATTGTGTTATATGGGTACAAATTCTTTGTTTTAGCTTAGTATAATTATGTTATATTAAAATTATGCAATAATTTATCTAATTTTTTAATGAAAAGCTGGTTTATAACATAAGAATGTTTTTCTTTTGTTACAGAGTAAGAATATCATATTGAATGTAGTGTATCATTTATAATTTCAATATATGGTAATGTATTTAGTTTACATGTAAAGTGAATTTTGGATGCATAAATATGAGAAATGAGATCATCAATTAGATTACTGCAATTTTCATTTGTAGAATCTCGTCACTTTTTGATAAGAGAGGATAATGTAGTTGGTTACAAACCGTGTAGTATTTCTGTGTTCAATGGATTTAGTGACATTTTATAGAATTATACACCTTATCTGTTAGGAAAAAAGGCTTTGATAATGTGTTTTATAGTACAATGCATTGTGTGACATAATAGGTTATACTTAGAGACAAAATCTTTGTATATTATGCTGGGTGTATGTTACTGGATAGCTTCTTGTATCTGAAACATCACTTATATATTTAAAGGAAACTTGTGGACTTTCAGAGTCAGATATTAGAATTTCATTTCTCTTACTACATAAAATGAGTCAATGATCACAAGATTCAATCTCAGAACTGTAGGTCACCAAATTACTTGTCAATAGTCTTGTATAACCTATTATCTGGTGTTTTGTGTCATAATGTTATAAAATACATTTCATACAATAATGCAGTGCAATATACTGATTTTGTTGTTGAATGACAGCCTTTGTCTGCATCATTCAACTAGATATATGAAATGTAAGTTGAATAGCTATAGCATTAAAATAGCCACTATATAAGAATAGTGTTGCATTTTAATACTTATTCTAGCATTTTATTGGAACCATTTCATTCAAAGAGATTTAAAGCCATAATATTTATACTATTTAGATTTAGTACTGTCATAATATACATTTTTATTTTGCTTCCTACAACTTAGTTAATTCTCTACCTTTTAATTCTAATATATTTTGGCTGTGATTACCATTCTGTATATATAAGAATTTATCTATGTTTCTAAGGATTAATATGTAATATTTTTAATGGAGGTGAATGAAAGACTGATTTTTCAGGTGATCTGAGACAGATAAGGTCACTTGTTGTTGATATACTGTTAGAAATTGATGCCTGAAGTTAAAAGTTGATGCCTAAGCCAGTGAGAACGTCACTTGACCTGTAAAAAACTGTGGCTAAATCTCCATCAAATCATACTTTATTGCTTTAAAAAATGATGGTACATTTGATAGTGTAATCCAACAGACTCTGTCTGAGAAATGAAAGACAGGGTAGTCAACGTTGGAATGCCTGTATTCTTAGATCTATTTGATCAAGGCTGATGTAGAACTAATCAATAACATGAGCAGAGAAAGAGTTCCAGAAGACTGCAGCTATCGAGTAAAAGGCTTGATCAAATGTTTAATGCAGGGTTTTTGCAGGATAAATTAAATGAGGTGATGGTGATAAAAGAACATACATGTACATCAGAGATGGGCTTCAGTTGAGGTGAGAAGCACCTTCCTAGCTCAAAACATAGAAGCCAGTAGTAGTAGTAGTAGTAGTAGTAGTAGTAGTAGTAGTAGTAGAAAAAGAATTAGAGGAGACTGCAGCTCAGTATATTATGATAGTGAGTGAGTTTTTGCCTGTTCACTGCATGGTCTTTTTACTGATGCACTCTAAAATGTTTGTATGTCTAGCAGCCATGTCGTTCTACTCTTGTAAGCAGTTATTTAATGTAGATTATGCTTGATTTTTGTCATCTACTGATCTGAGCTGAAAAAGAAAACTAATTCGTTTCTAATAACGTTGTATATATTAGTTTGCCATGGGAAATCACCAGAAATTGTTGAACCAATGAAAATACAGCCAAATTTCTTCCCAAATAATAGTATACTTTCATTTAAAAAAACGTGGAGAAGTATATTGGATAAAGTAATCCTGAATATAATACATCAGCAAAGCAAACAGGATGGTTACATCTTGAATAAATATTTATAATGATAAATGTTTATCAAAAAAAGTACTTTTTTCACTATGTGGACATCATCAAAACATAACTGATGTGGTTTTTGCACAAAACAACGTCTAAAAACCTTAAGCAAGTACTTACCAAAAACTATAGAAATGCAATTGAACAATGCATTAGCAAAACTTCCACAAAATACATGGTACCCACACTCTTCCAAGTATTGTGCAGTTACAGCTTCATGGGTAATCCAACTTCATGTTAATCACTCAGAAACTTGGCTCCAAAACAACAAACTAAAAGTGGCACAACCAAATCTAACATCCCTCGTACTGGCAACACAAGGCTTCTAGGCCCAATTGAAAGTAATGTTTCCAATAGATATCTTGTGTACAAAGTGGTAGAGAGGATAGAAATGCAGTATTTAGTTTCTCAAATTTTCTGAGTTCAAACCTGTTTAGAGTCATCTCTTCCATAGATGTAAGGCTAACAAGTATCAGGCAAGTTTTGTAACTGATTCTATTGATTATAGTAAAAAAAAAAAAAATCTTTTGAAAATATAAGAAACCAATATTGCTTTGATGATATTTTTAATCATTTCTAACATTTGATTGATCAGATTTTGACTGATGCCAAGAAAGAAAAGGAAATAAGAACTTGGTTGTATGCAGGTCACTGTGTAGCAGTGTATTCAGATGCATCTTTTGTAACTCTATACTCTCTGTGGAGACGTCTTCACAAGACAGAAGTAAAAAGATTATAGAGTTTGTTCTATGTATTTTTTTTTGTCTTTTTTTGAGTACAGACAGGTATCTAAATATCAATCTTTTTCATATATATATATAACAGAATATGCTTTTAAACTCTGTATGCTTGGTATTGTGTGAAATGATATTCTTCATTATGCACACTAATTAAACTGATTAAAATTTAACTATGACCTATTTAACTTTTAATTTCCTATATTTAGGGTATTGGATTGGTGGAACTGTTGGAGAGTAGGACAGGTATTTAAGAAATCTATTTTGGTTCTTTGCATTCTGACAGTAACACCTGCAAATTAAATTGTCCTAAATCAGCAAACTTTCCTCTGGATAAAACTTGGTGGGCTACTAATAGTCTTCCTCAAAAGTAAAATCTTGCTCAGGTCCACACATCAGATGCATGGTCAACCTCAAGCAACAGAGTCCATCTGAATTTTCTTTCTTTTGAGATTTTTGTTTCTACTTAGCAATGGAGATATATTCTGGAGTGAAAGAGAGAGAGACAGACAGAGGCCTAAAATTGGCTAATTTTGAAAGTGATATATAAACATGGATGTTATATTGTGATACAATTAACTTTTAAAAATTCTCTTCTATGGACAAATTCCTCTAATCTATATTTGTTGATACAGAAAAGGTTTTTGACAGAGTTTGACGATCTTTAGTTTAAGAGCTAAAGGAATTATGGGTTTTAAAAATGTTTGTGTGAGCCATGCGAGCTATGTATAGTGCTGTAAGCAATTTTAGAGCTAGTAGCAAGTTCAGTGATGAATTTATTTCATGTAAAATTAAGTATTCAGTAGGGCTCTGTGCTAACCCTATCTTTTTATTATTGTTCTTGATGCTATAAGAGAATGAGCCATCACCATATAAAGTTCCCAAGCCTTGTTTTCTTAACTGAGTGTGATGAAGAATTGCCTAAAAGTTCCACACTCAAAAGAACGGTTTAGTGTTCAAAGGCCAAATGTAACATGGCAACAATGTAAATGTGAATTACAGAGAGTTCAAAATCTCTATGCTGTCTGGGACATGGCTGTACTTGATATGTAAGAAGTGTTGCTGGAAATTTATGGAATGCTTGTGTTCTAGGACAAACATGAAATGAAGTTTTTGAACTATTCAGAAAGCTCATTAGCTGATAGTTGATAGTTTATATTTACTAAAGAAATTAGAGGGAAACAACTTTCAAGGAGCTATTGACTATACTTGCAACAAACTGTTTGTCTTCGGAAAAAAAAAGCAGACTGTATTAGAAGTGTTACTAGTGATGCAGGAATATTGAATTAGGATGAAGTACAGATATCAAAACAAAAGGAAGTGAACATGACCCATTTGATCTGTAATGTTAACTTGCATGAAAAACAAACAAAATGTGAGAACTGGACATTAAATACTGATGATGATGATGATGTTTTTAATCACAGAGAACCATGCAATTATCATTTCCCTCAATTTTGTAAAAGTAGCTTAGCTACAGGTTAGCCCTAATCAAGTAGACCTTTGACAATAGACAATTGAATCATGGCCATATTGTCTTTTATTCAGATTTAGCTTATCTAGGATTACATTATCCACCAGCTCTTTCCTTTTATAAGAAGTACTGTGGGATTTGAAAACAATTTAGTTGCTATTTTCAGCAGATTCAGTAACTGTGTAGAAGCACTCTTCATGCCTTAAAAGTGTTAACTGGGTTAGACTGATATGACATCTCCTCCTCTCAGAGAAAAGATGTTATTCTGTAGTCTATTATCAGTGCAGTTGTTTCACTCATGCAATCAATTCTCAATTCACAGTAACTCCCTTAGCACTCCCATGCACCGCTTTTTCAAGTTCCATATTGTTTCAAGCTATACATATAATCTTAATTCAATGCTTATATCTTATTAGTAAACTACAGCACACTTCTCGCACCTACATCATAGAGTTTACTTTTCCAAAGGTAACATTTTCCATAAAAGTAGTTGAATTCAATACCAAGAAATATGAATCTCTCATTAATTTTAAGGTGCTGTCACTGTTGATATTAACATCACATACAGGGTATTAATCTGTACTAACAAAGTTTTTTCTTCATGCAGATTGCACTTTTATTTCTAACAGTATATGCACAGCTAAACAAACCTGGACATTAAAAGTGAAGTGTTTGACTGGAGATACACACAGCAACTGTCAAAGATAAAAGGATATTAATTGGTGATTGTGCTGTTGATTATCAGCTATTCTGCTGACTCTCATCTGCATGTTCAGTTCCAATTGTAAATTTGGTTGACTTTGATTGTTTGTTTTCCTTTGTAATGAATAGCAGTAGAAAGATGTTTATGATGACTGAATATCATTTTATTAGTCTAATTGTTTTGTATATATGTTGCCATCAAAATTATAGATTCTGAAGCATGTTTTTTATTGACTCCTTCTCTATATATGCATATTCATTTATTCTGCCCAGTTTACAACATATTTTACTTGGGATAAAATAAAACAAGACTGAGAATGTTAAATAAAAATGTAAGCCATATTAACTCTCTGAATAAATTATTTACATTTTTAGAATATGAATGAAGTGAATATTTAAAATGATGCATTGTTATTAAATTTCAGAAAATATTGGATGGCAGTATAGACATTATCTTATCAAGAAATACTTCTTACATTCATGGTAGTGACACACATACCTTGACTGCAAAGAACTAGAGAAGACTGGAAATAAATGAAGTATGCTCTGTTCAATGTGCATTGTAAGTGTGCATGAATGACATAGTTTAATGGTGCTGAGGGAGAAACTGGTCATAAAAGGGGTCAGGTAAACAGCTGTATAAAGGAGTGCCAATCACATAATATGAATGGAGCTTGTGGATTCAAGTGATTCAGAAAATAAGCAGTGAAGGCTGAGGTCAGAGCATTGGACTTTACAGAGGAGACGACAAGGGACTGGGATGATTGGTAAAATGCACTTATTAAGAAGATCCACCAAACTCATCAATACTAAATTTGGGAAGTGGAGTGTGTGTATATGCACAATTGGGCCCTTTGCTCAATTTCCACTCCAGCACAATTCCACCCACCTTTATTTTTTTCCCTTAATACCAATAATCTTTCTCACTACCTGGAACCATTTCACTTGATATCCATCCTTCTTACTCAATAATATCCTCTCCTCTGACCTTCCCATCCTGAAGCACCAAATAATCTCACATTCTCCACAACCATACATTTCTTGCTCTCCTCATGCACTACACCTATCTCTCTGTGCCCACATTCATGCAAGCTACTCATTCACTCACCATCTCTCCTTCTTATCATCCTTCCTTTATTTCAACATCTGTTCTTCATTCCTTATATTCACCCCTCACACATTCACTGTCTTTCATTCCTGCAGCTCCTACCCACTCACACTTCTGTTTTTTTTTTTTACCCCCATTTGTAATCACCTCATATCTCAAAGGTTCACACAGACATCTCATCAAGACAATTCTCATCTCTTCCCAGCTCCACTGTGACCTCCACTTGACCTCCCCTTAGGCTTTCTTCTGCAATGTGAGTAGCCTTATAGGGCCTCTACAGCAAGAATCTAGTTCTGCTTTATCCCCCTCTTTTATACTTAAGCCCTTATCTCAAAGTATAAATCTAGTTCTCTCAGAGTTTGTAGTATTGCATCTGCATGGTGACCTTGCTAGGGCTGGTGGCATGATAAAGGCATCTAGTGCACTCTATAAAGTGGTCGGTATTATGAAAGGCATCCAGCTGAAGACGGCAATTCTTGTTCCCAGAAGATCTTGTCTAACTATCCAACCTATGCTGGCATTGTACACAAACATTAAGTGATGATAATGATGACAATGAGAACAAAGTTAGCCCCACACTTACTGCAGTTTGATCTTAACTTTCATAGTTTTTTTTTTCTCTCATTCACTTACTCACTCTGTAGTCCTTGTTTGCCTAGGTACATAAAATACACTAATAGATCGGTTTTTGTAGTGTTTTATAACTTATATAGCCCTAGCTGAGAAAGTATTGCTTTGTGCTAAATTCTTTACGGTGTATTTCTGATCCAGCTTTTAGATGACAGACATCTCTAAAGAATTAATATTTTAGATACTATGTTATGGAGTTTATTCATACTTGTGTGTGTGTGTGCGTGTGTGTGTGTGTGTGTGTGTGTATGTTTGTGCATGTTGTGTGTGTGTTGTGTATGTATGTGTTGTGTGTGCGTGTCTTTTGTGTGTGTTGTGTGCAAGAGAGAGAGAGAGAGAGAGAGAGAGAGAGAGAGAGAGAGAGAGAGAGAGAGAGAGAAGGGGGGGGAAAACAGTCATAATATTAAATGCAAAGAAAATATATTTAAAAAGACATTTTTGAAATATTTAATGATTTTTTTTAATATAAAAAATATTTTTTACAACATTTGATGAAGGGAGAAACTGTTCTCATGTCCTATGAAAGAAGTCCGAGAGTGGAATACAATTGATATAAGAGACTATACTGCTTAAATTTGGTTGGATAAAACTGCATTTTGCAGCAATGTACAAGTTTGGAACTGTTCCATCATCAAAGGGAAACAACTAGAAGTGTTGGAAAATGTTTGTAATTGCACTACTATGGTTAAATGAAAGAGAAAGAAAGCAAAAAGAATAGAAAGAACCAGTCAATTGAAAAGAGGAAAAGAGAGAAGAAATATGAATGAACGATGGACGAGAATGAGATGACAGTGCTAATTAGAAAAGGTGTAG
>JAOPJW010010025.1:50642372-50653655 GCA_027122535.1 Octopus maya | reverse complement strand
GATAAATGTAATGAAATATATGGTCAGCTAGTTTAATATGTGCTGTTATAATAAGATTTAAATTTAATCTATGGAGAGTTTATAATTTATTGAGGAATCTTACAGATTGTTGTTGAAATTATATGTTGAAATGAAGCTGGTTTAACTCTATAATTTGAAAATACTTTGGGTTACATATCAGAATGTTTAACAATTACTTTTTATCTTTTTGTCTGCTGTCATTTATGTGCTTCTGAGTCTTACTTTTGACTTTTATCAGTTAGCTCTGACCTTGTCCACATTATAGTTTTATTGACTTTCGTGATGTTAAATATTTTGAGTGTACTTTTTTTTAGAATTCATCTGATTCATTATTTTCAGCCTAACTTTCAGTTTTTCAATCTATCCTTTTTAATTAGACATCTTGATTATGACAATAGATTTAGGGTTATGGATAAATCGATGACATCCCATGGATATTATCAGAGAAACATTTCTTTTTGTTTCTTGATGCATTTAATAATGTGATGTAGATTTTAGTCATTCCAGGAAACTTACATGTGATTCACCAGTATCCTTCAACAACTTACTTTTTTTCTTTTCTGTTCAGTACTATATTAATATTAAAATATGTCAATCCAGTGAAAATATGTTGGTTATAACATTTTTTCTACTTTAATTGAAAGAGGAAAGTTGACATCTTCCTAGATTGATAAGATTAATGCAGTTGAAGACTGAAGATATGATAAGATTAATGCAGTTGAAGATTGAAGATAAAAATAGAAATTTCTATGACTTATGATTGATTGTCTTGATTTACTACGTCTTATAATAGCTACTAATCTTCATAAATGTCTAATCTAGTGAAATCTATTAATGGCTTATTAACTTCAAGCTCTGAAGAAACTTTCCATCTAAGAAACTTTCCATCTAAGAAACTTTCCATCTAAGAAACTTTCCATGATTGATTGTAAAATATTTATGAATTTAAAGGAAAAAAATGATAAAAGCTTCTAACGATGGAGAAAGTTTTACAAAAATTAAAAAACAAATCAAAAACTATATTTCAGGCCCAAAGGCCTAACTTTAGAAAAAAAAAAGCAGTATAGATATGTGCATTTACATAGATTTTGTTATTTTAAATTACTTGGCATTTTGGGTTAGCTGTAGCAGCAACTCTCCAACTGTTGGTGCAAGCAATTTCCAACTGTTGGTCGTGATCATTGTGATGTATTTTCATAAGGCGGTGGTGGTGGTGGTGGTGGCATATATTCTGAAGATAGGCCTTTGCACCCCAAATACAAAGGGTTTTTGTTTTTGTTTTCCATTTTGTAAAACTTTTTGCATTGTTAGAAACTTTCTTTATTTCTCCTTCCATTCATTTCCTATTTCTGTACTAACAATGTTTCAAGTGAACTACAATGCTCCTATGAATAATTTTAAACAATATTCTGGTTACAAACTCAGCTGGTATGATAAATGCAGAGCTACATCTAATTATATTGTAAATGATAGAAATAACTGGGATAATGATCAAGTTTTCATGACAAAGATTTTAAGCACAACAAGAACATCTAAATGCAGTGTGTTGTATGTCATCATGAACCTGAAAATGCAGTGTGTCAACATGAATCTGAAAATGATTACATGTGATTGGTTTATTTATAATTTAAGAAACTGTGGCTAGAATATTGGTTCACAACTACTTTTAAATTATGAAGTTATTTTCTCTTCTTCTGTGACTGAAACTTACTTCATGATAATAATAGCTAATTTACTGCTTCTCATTGAAAATAATTGCCTCCCCATTCTATGTATATTACAGATGCCTTCAGTTCTTTGCTATTTTATTGAAAATTCATCTTTACTCTTTGCAAGAAAAAATTATTTAATTATTTCAAAGTTGTTATTATTGAATGTTTATTTGTTATCATTTATATCTGTCAACATGAAAAGAAACTTTAATCATATTAAAAAAAACATAATATTCTTTATTTATATATAGAAATTAAATAGAAGTAAAATATTTATTCATCCATATGCATCATATGACCATACCAGCATAGTATTCTCTCTTGCACACTACATCTGATGCCTCTTATGCCCAATTTTTTTCTTAAATCATTTACACTCTGTCATACATGCACACTGACATTACCCATCCAGTGGAATCATATCTAATGTGTTTATTCTATCAAGTTTGAAGTCTTACACTGCTTCTGAGAATAGCAAATACTTATATCAGTTTTCCTTTGTACTATTTTAAAATACTTTCAAAGGGGTAGTATTCCATTTAAGACTCTTGTATTCTTAATCTAAGCAATTTGTACTTATCAAAATAAACAAGAATCATTTCATCAAATGTACAGCATGTGATGTTTTTATTACTAATTCAGGTGAAAAGTATCTAAATGTAAAAGTAAATTTTTACACTAAGCTTAAATTATAAAATTGTAGGTCCATATAACCCATTTTGGCATGGGAAATAGAAGTAAACTATGATAAAAGAAAATATACTAGTTAGTGTTTTGCACTACTGTTAAATTGTTTGTCTATTTTGCTTACTTTTCTTTTTACTTTTTAGTGAAATGGATAAAATGATTAGCAAAGAAGAAAAATCAATATGTAATCAAATCAATGAACACTTTTCATCATCCTAATTTCTTTATATTAGTTTGTTAGGGAAAGATTATTTCTCAAATTGTAATTTCATTACTTTATAGATGCAGCTTGCATTGGTGTCTCATACGAAACTTCATCTTAGAAATTCAATCATTCTTTACAGGTAGTGCATATAAAGTAGTACCTTTTATGAGATTTCTTTTTCCCAACCTCAGCATTTCTTGCCTTTATTCATTTTTGCTTCTTTGTCTTTCTACATGTGTGGCTGAGATATTGCTATCTGTGGTTCCAATACATTTTCTCTACAGAAACTCTCATTACATTGGTATTCCTAGCTGACAGTTTAGTATTGTTGTTATTGTTGCTTAGCCTCAGATGAAATGTTAATCTAATTTAAAACTATTAGATGTACATAGTTGGTCTGCCTATTTCAACACGTGTGACAAGAAAATCATGCTATGTTTTAGAAATTAGCATAGCTGCTATTCCAGCCACACAGAATACAAGTGTATTGGTTAAAAGTATGAATCTAGTTTATAGCTTCATTTCAGTATCACTGACAACTGTTCATTAAAACTGTTCATTCTTTACATAGCAAATTCTTTCTCAGAGCCAAGCCATAAGTTGCTAACTTGCTATATCATGTAGCAATTTACCTAAAACAAGCCTATAAATGTGCCCCAAATTTCTATATAGTACCCAAGATAGAAACATTCATCTGACTTCCAAGATTCCACAGTCATTACCAGCCCTAACAATATACCATTACTTGTCGTTTACCAAGCTAAATACACTCACATTTTCTTTACAACTATTTCAGCTTCTTTTCATATTTTAAACATTTTCTCCTAAATTATTTCAAATACTAGTTTTAAGAAGTCTATATTCTCCTGGAATTCTGTCACATCTTGCTTTCTTTTTTTATCAAAATACTGAGATGATTAAAATTCTATTTGAGAAGCACTAATGTCACTTATTTATCTTGACACTCTGTTTACAATGATCTGAAATAACTATAGGCAAC
Organism: Octopus maya; assembly: GCA_027122535.1. Classification (NCBI taxonomy): domain Eukaryota; kingdom Metazoa; phylum Mollusca; class Cephalopoda; order Octopoda; family Octopodidae; genus Octopus; species Octopus maya. The sequence goes on along the minus strand of JAOPJW010010025.1, from coordinate 50,650,030 downwards.
ATCATTAATCTTCATACTAACAAATATAAAAACATCACTTCAGCTGAGGAGTTTATAACTGATAAATGCTATACAACTGCATATACTTGATGCCAATTATCAAATTTGACATAAATGAATGAACTGTTTTAATGCAAATATGCTTTCCATTTCACAATATTAGCAAGATAAATGGAAGAATTTGAGTAGTGCCTGGTGAGCATTGAAAAATCTACATGTGAATGATTGGTGCATAAAATCATTTCCAGTTCATATTTCAGGAACATTGTGTATTGTTAGGGCTGATAATAAGTTCAGTTACAAAATGAACATACAAATGTACAGGTTTTGTTTTCAGCACTATTCCCAGCATAATATTCTCTAAAGCCATTATGCCACCATAAAAATTGCTTCATTTCTTATTTTTCTTGTATGGGTTGTATGGGCCAGCAGTACTATAGCAAATTATTTGTGAAGTTCAGTGTCCTGAGGTCTAAACTGATCACTTCTTTCTATGTTTTTCTCATGCAGCATGTCATCAGTACTCATCATTCATCTACATCACATCTACATACCAGTGTAACAGTCTTTTGCATTCATTTGCTGATACTGTTAATACTTAGTTGCCCTCATAGCTCATTTGTATTCTGCTTGATATATAAATTGACATTATACATTCAAGGATCTGCTTTTATGTAGTCACTTGAAATCATCCATATTCAATATTCTATCTCATGACCATATGCAATCACACTTATTTCACATCATTAATATCGTTTATGGTTTGCTCTCAGTAAAACCATTTGCTGCTAACTGAAACAGTATCATTATAAATTTAGTCTAAAATGGATATGTTTGGGATTTTTGTAATCCAACATCTGGTAGAAAAACTGAAGAAGCAGTTTCTATGGGAATATTATCCAGCAGGTATTTGTTAGCTTGAAAGTTGTAGGTGAATCATAGCACTTGTGGAATCCATTTACTGCTAGTTTCATTTTGACTGACACTAGAAGTTAAGTAACTTAGTCATGGATACAGCTGAATCTATGTATATGACACACTTGAATGAACTGTGAAGCTTGTGGTGATGGTGTTGGGGGAATGACTACAATCAACTTGAGAAAATAGTAGCTATAAATGATATATGGAAACAGTACATTTCTATGGGATATAATTTTAATTGAATGCAATCTTACTAAAGAAAACTATACTCTAGGTTGGTACAGGATGGTGGTGGAGTATGCTTATGGTTAAGGTGGTAAGAAGCTTGGTTCTCAACCACATGGTTCTGGGTTCAGATTCAGTGCATGGCATCTTAGGCAAGTGTCTTCTATTATAGCCTTGGGCAGACCAGAGCTTTGTAAGTGGATTTGGTAGATGGCAACTGAAAGAAGCCCATCGTGTATATATGTATATATTTATGTGTGTGTCTTTGCATCTGTGTTTGTCCCTTCCTCCATCACTTGACAACTGATGTTGATGTGTTCATGTCTCCATAACTTAGTGATTCAGCAGAAGAGACCGATAGAATAAATAGATAGAATAAGGCTTGCAAAGAATAAGTCCTGGGGTCAATTTCTTTGACTAAAAGGTGGTGCTCAAGCATGGCCCCAGTCAAATAACTGAAACATAAAAGAATACTGGTATTTTAAAATGGTGTGCCTGATAAATGAGCTCACTAGAACCCATTTCCAACATTTCATGTCAGAAATGGAAGATAGATATTAAAATGATTATGCTAATGTTAATGGCATCTCTGTTCATTTATTTAACACTTTATTATAACATTGAAATGTAAGCAAATATACAAGTCTGCAAAATATTCGTTGCTGAAATTAAGAATCTAACACTATATATAATGTACCATAATTAGTTAGCAACATTTTCTTTAGGTCTATCAAAGTAAATTATCTTCTGTTAACTTTCATGACAAAAATCTGAAGTGGTTCTACAGTAAGTCAACATGCTTCAGTATGACTTAAGTTCATAAATGAAAGTGACATGTCCTATTATGTTAAGGGGTGTTTTCTAAACAACGCATATGATATTCAATCTAAAATAGCTCATCCTAAATGAAAAAAAATCATCAATCATCATTTTATGTCCACTTTCTATGTTGGAATGAGTTGATGGTTTGTCACAGTCTGCTTCATTTCTTAGTGGGAGCTATTTGCTCCTGTAGATTGATGCTCTTATATGTCATTTGGCTTCTTTTCTATTGCAGGAAGTCCTTACAATTGCCAACACTTTAGAGAAATAATGAGTGTATGTTCTCATAATATTAACACTTGAGATCTTATATACACTGACATAATGTACTCTTGCAACTACCATTCAAGATTTTTTCATTAAATGTTTTCTTTGTACTGCCCTGCATCTAAAGTCAGTTAAATTTATATATAATCCCTTACCAGTCACTATCCCTGAAATATGTGGCACATTGCTAGTCTTTCAAACAACTAAGAATGAACCACATATCTGCTATTATATACTTATTGAAGAAGCCTTAGTTTTCCCAATTTTCAAAAACTCTGGCGACTTTTTCCTCATTCCATAAACCAATTAAACTTATGATCATAAAAAGCAAGTTGTCTGAATTCATCATTAACATGCACATCATTAACCACTTGAATAAAATCAATCTCCTGAATGGCAGGTAATTTTATTTTTGGACTTCTAGGTTCACTGTTAATATATTCAGTCATGTACGAGACAGCAGCTTTGAAGATGTTATTTTCTGAGACATCTTCAAAGTACTTGACATATGACATTAAGGATTGCTTCTTAAGCTAATGAGTTGTGACGTATCTGCTTAAGTCATTTCTGCTGTCAGTTTTTAATAGGAAGAACTCTGAAAGTTTCTCACTACACTCAGTCCTTTCATATTCATGAAATCAATGCTGGCATACGCTAGGGATTTGTTCAAGGACCTATATTTTTCCTATTGTTTATCAATGGTTTGGCTGATAAAGTAATAAGATCTCTTTATTGACATGTTTACTGAAGAAACTTTACAACCTCGTTTCTTAGAGTGGCACCATATATTTGAAACTAGCAGCAGATCTTTTCAGTGACCTAACTGGGATCATGCAATTATCAAACAAATGGCTTGTTGCCATTAATGCTTTGAAGACCACCCTATTATCTTTCCATTGCCATCATGACATTTCTGACTTTGATGGATTTCAATACATAGATCTGCTTTGAAAGAGTCTTTTTAGGTCTTAAATGCATACATGACTTGACAGTGGACTCTTATATTATGTCTGTTCTAGAACAGTTGCTAGAATAGGGACTTTATTCGAACAGTCAAAAAAGTTATTAAACCTGATGCTGTATGTTATCTCTGAAGGAGGTAGATTTTTCCAAAAATAGAATAGTTTTACACATTTTGGTATGTTCCTCCAAGCATGTACTGACAACTTCTAATAGAGTACAGAATGAAACTTCATAGTCTAGTCAGTGATGAACTCTTTTTCATCATTCCAACTGCACAGAATGTTTCCTGTCTCACCATTTTTTGTATTACTTCCATGGAATGTGTTCGGATGAGTTTCATTTTCCACTTTTATGAATTTAGAAAATTTCCCATCAGAGCTCAGTTTGCCAAATTTAGTGATTTGCATCTTAGCTTCCTGGACATCTCATGGACACACGGCCAGTTTCATGCACAAAGCATTTTTACCACAAAAGAGCTGAATTGTAGAATAAAATGTCTCCTTATAGTTTGTTGGTCATTTTAAATTCAATTAACAACTACCTTGCTTAATGTTGATAATTTTCTTCACTTTAATATTTTTATAATTTTTTTTATTACTATCTCATTTTATTTTATTTTATTGGCTCCTTTATCTCATTCGTCATTGTTTACTATCATCAGTTCTTTTATCAATTATGTTAGCACCATATGTCAGTTTCTTTCTTAAATATGCATACACGTGCATTTAAAGGAAAGAGTTTTCATGATATTAATATCACACCCTCCTTTATCCTAGTTCTTTGCCTAGAAGTGATCTATGGGTCCTACTTGGTGGGATTTTGAATTAAGAAAAAGAAGAAAAGTGGCAGGCAATTTTGTAGGCACTGCTTAGTTTTGGAGCCAGGTTTCTAAGTGATGTAGTGATGGAGTAATTCTGTAACTGTCTAGAGAATGAAAGAAATCTGTGATTTTATCTGTGTACGAGACTATTTTGTTGAGGTGAAGGGCAGTAATTCAAATAGAGGTTAAAAAGTGTGAGGGATGTCAGATCGTCATGGAAATATATTTGCAATATTGCAAATCAAGTACAATAGAGCATACATGATAATGAACAAACAACTCTACATTTCATTCATTGATATAAAACGTCTTGGATGACAAATGGTATCACAAGTAATGAACACACGAACTGGCAACAACAGTTGGTGACAAATTGGAAGTATCATCTGGAAAGTGTGAGTTGCTGTCTAGCTCTTGCTCAGTGCACATCCCTGCTCAAACTTGCCATAACTTCTCTGGAATTTCCTATGGGAAAAATGGTTTTGCTATACAGACATTTTGGGTGACAGGCTATATTGGACTGATAGGCTGAAATGTTATTTGTTCAAAAGAGCATGTATTTGATTGATTTACAAGAAATAACAACCAAATTCCTATTGATCTTGCCCTTACACATATGAATACACTAGATAATTGAGTTATAGATATAATTCCTTAGAAAAAGTAGACAAGTTTGTCATAGCTGCAATCCAAGCTGAAAATACATATTGATAGGGAAATTTGGAAACCTAGAAACATATAAAATGAGATATAAAATGTATGTAATATTTGTATGAAACCAAAAAGAACACATAATAATCATATATCAAGATATATAATGTGAGCAGCCAGATTAAACTATTCAGTATGAAAGAACGCATTTGCTGTTTAAGATGTAATTGCTGGAGTAATGTGACTTTTACAAAGAATTAACCTAATTTTTCCATCTACACTATATTTCAGTCTCTCTTTTCTCTCGTAATCTTCAGATAATGTATTCCTTCAAGGTCTTACCATTATTATTGTTATCTGTAATTTATTTTAGTTTGACTGATTAATTAAATATATCTATCCTTCAATAATTTACTGCTACTGATAATTGTTTAGTTCTGCTTAAAATGTAGATATTGCAATTATAGCTAAAGGATATTCTATGGCTGAATATTTATGTCAATACCTGCTTAGATATGATAGTGATATAAATAATTATAAGAAATGTTAAGTTTACAGCGGGGGCCAAAAACTTTAAAAAATGTTTTGTAACTTTAAACAAATTATTTTAAAAATATATTCCATGCTAAAAATGAAATAATATATTAAGAAAAAAATCTGGAAACAATTGAAAAGCAATTTAATTGGAAATAATAAAAATGTTCAGTATTAAAATCAAACATGCTTAGCTTCAGTGGCAATCTCTAACACCAAAAACATAAATGTACTTTTATGTTGATGGTTAGTGCTACCAGTTTGAAGACATAACTAACAATCTTGGAGTCTTGTATCTTAAGTCAATTAGCTTGTTTCATAAACTAATAAAAGAAATAGCAGTGATTACGTTATAATCTACACATTAGATTAATCTTTAAAAAAAAAAAAATCTTTTCTTCATTTACATACCAGAAAAGAAATAATATCAATTATGTGTCGGAATAATCAAGATTCTAAACTGTATAGGTCAACTGTTCATTTCATTGTAAAATCACTTCCAGCAGCTTTGTTTCCTGGGCACCAAACGTGTTCTAATTATATTTGCCATTGATACTATTTTAACCAATAATTAAGACATGTAAAGAGCTGCTAAATTGTGTTCTAATCAATATGGGAAAAACATCTTTCTTTTGAAAATCCAAATAAATAGATAAAGCAAAAGTAAACAATGCCATTAGTATTTTTCTCAATCTTTTCTATTATTGATCAATTTTGTATCTGTAATTGTATTTTATTATTGAATTATAAAAGAAAATAGTAATAATGAAAGTTAAGATAATGATGGTGATGATCATGATAAAAATATTAATAAGGATAATATTATTTGCAACAATGAAAGTACCCCAATGCATTAATTAGAATTTTACTGTTTTTCTCAGTCTATTTATAAAATAATAAAAAAATTTGTTTGAACTTTTTATAGTTAGTATTTGTGTCAACCAAATCAAAGTAACAGATCTAAGGAATTCACAGTGATAAAAAAATGCAGAACAGCTTCCGATGTGTGACCATCTTCCTTTATAGACTCTTTAAGTTTGCTATTGTAACTTTTTACCTTTATTTTTTTCTGTAATACATAAAAATGTACAATTTTTAATGACACTTCACATATATTTTTCTGTATTTCTATATTCATTTCATTGTAACTTTGTCACAACCAGTTTACAGAAAGAAAATGAAATAAGAAAAATACAAATTTATTAATAATTTTTTAATAAGATAGAAATCTGCTAAATTATGTTTGGAAGCTTATATATCAATGAAGGCATCAAATAACTTGTGTTTAGGTATGTTAACAAAATTCAAGTTATAGAATGTTATTTATGACTGTTACAGCAAGTCATGTGTTGCTTTCTGATTTCTTTTTCATCTCTTATTGGTTATAGGTGATGTAATGTGACATAAGAGTAAAAAGAAGTTTCCCTTGCAATCTATCATTCTCTTAGAGATTTAATTTCATGTAGAGTTCAGAGTACAAAAATGACTTGATTTAATAATTGCTTTTGATTTACGCACAAGACAAGCAATTTTGGTGGGAAGGATTAGTTGAAACTATCAAATCCCAAACCTTGACACCATCGAACCCCCAAACCTTTTATTTTATTGAATCTGAAAGGATGAAAGGCAAAGATGATTTCAGCAGGATTTGAACTCTTTGTCAAGAGTTGCAATAAATGACCTAAGATATTTTGTTCACTCTAACAATTGTTAGTTGTTGCCATAGATATGTGTTTAATAATATAAATCAAATATCAACAACTAAGTTATCATTAAAGTATCATTGACTAAAATTTGATTTTCAGGAAATTTATCAATATATGGTTTAGGAAGAAACTTTTATTCCCATGGAAATAGAAGTGACAAAAATGTAATAGGCTAAGCTATTACGCTAATTTATAACAATTAAACTTTGAATAAATTGATTTTTTTCTTGTTTGCTGATTAAATCATAATTAGATAATACTGAACATATCACACTTTTAGGATTCTAACTCAATAAAGTAGATGCTGTTAATCTTACCATTCATAGTTATACATTCTTGTTGGATATAAAAGGAATCAGATGTAGTAAATAAAAGAGAAAACAGCATTTGGTCAGGGATATGATGCATATGGAGAATATTAGTTGTTTAAAAAATGTCAAACCTTCTAAGTAGATAGAATCTATGGAAAAGAACTGAGAAAGGTGTGGTGGATATGGCTCTGAAGAGGCAGACTTGTGAGGTTGATGGCTACACTGACAGAATGCTGAACTTGAGATGTTCAACCCATGCAACATGAAAATTGGCATCAAATGATATTACTATTAAGGCTCTCTGGCCATAGGCATCTTCTTACAATGTACCAATGTTTTGATTGCTTTCTTGTTTGTCACTCACTTTTTATCACTATCTCTTACCTTCTTTCAATATACTGTCTCTTTCTATGACCTTTTTCTTAGCCTCTAAAGTCT
>JAOPJW010010025.1:50629554-50639962 GCA_027122535.1 Octopus maya | reverse complement strand
CGCGCGCACAAATAGCTGCAAATACACATGTATGATTGAGAAATTCATTTTCTAACCACCACATAGTTTTAGGCTCAGCCTCACTGCATTGTACTTTGAACAAATACCTTCTACTATAGTCATTGTCAAACTATATATTCTTGTGTGTGGATTTGCTAGATGAAAACTGAAAGAAATTCATCATGTGTGTGTGTGTGCTTATTTGTTTACTTCTGAAATCACATGTATAAAAGTCTGGTAGATGGTGTTTTCAGTTTTTCCTGTCAATAAATCTTTTGGACGCTTTGTTTCCTTGAAGCTTTGTAGAATAAGAAATCCCTCACTTGAAAATCATTTAAGGGTTTGCATCAGAAAGGTTATGAAACTGTAAAATAATGCTTCAAATAGCATATTTGTCCAATCCATGCAAGCACTGAAAATCAGACATAAAGCAAATAAACAAATTTATATACTATAATTCAACATCATATTTTCCCCTTACATAGAGATTTTCCTCCATGAAATGATGTTAATTATAGATCATATATCTTAGTTATGCCACACATGTAATGATTCAACATATTTGTTTAATATAAAACATTTGAGTTTTGTTTATAGTTCGTAATGACAAAAGACAAATTCTCAGAAAATTTTATGATACTGAAGTTCTTTAATTAATACTTTTTGTCCCTAAAGCTACTTGATTAAGTGAAAGTAAATTTAACAAATTAAAGGTTATAAAACTTTACAAAGAAGCTTAATATAGGACTTAATTGATAAAGATGTAGATAGTATTTACAGCAGAATTCCCATAAAATATATTGTTCTTCACTGATATATATATGTTACACTTTTTTTTTCACTTAATCAGGACATTTAAACATGATGGAACATCTTAAATTAGCTTTTTTGTTTTCTTTATTCAGTTAATTCTTTTGATGTTAGCTTGAAGAAGAAAATGATAATACTTTAATAGAGAGATCCTGGTTGTATTTTAAGGGTAAAGAACTGATAATTGAACACATTAAGCTGTCTTAAATAAATTACCTTTCAGCATGAAATCTGCTTCTTTTTTTTTTTTTTTTTTTTGATCGGAATTAAAAAGAAGCATGCAATGTAAATTTTAAAAAATAGATTAAATATTTGGATCTTTACACTAGGGAAAAGCTATGTCAATAGTTCTAAATTGATATCAAATGAATTAAAATAATTATATTCCTTAGAACTAACTCGTAGTTTTTTTTCAGAAATGTTGATCAAAATATTCTTTACTACTAACTTTAAGTATGTTACAAAGAAAAAGAAAACAAAGTAGGAATTTTTTTTTTTTTTTTTTGTGCTTGATGCACATTCATAAACAGGTATACATCCATGTATATGTATACAGTATGTGAATTTATATACAGCGTTGCCAGCCTGATAGCATATTATGAACAGCTAGAAATTTTTGTAAAAGGTTTTAATCATTAATCTCTATGTATGCGTTTCTTGAAACTTATCCTTTATCCCATTGTTTGCTTTATATTGTTGAACAAGACTTTGAAAGAACACCCACATCCACAAACTCTCAATAACAACAAAAATATTTGGATGTGATGTGTCTATTTCAAGATGGAAAAATTGTATCTGAATTCTTAGAATATACACTAATGGTACATGGAACATTGTAGGATAATAGATAAAATTTCTTTGTAAACTAATCTATATTGTATGAATGAAGAAATAAAAAGTTTTAACATATTTTCCTTCACTGAAGATTTTAGAATAATTTCTCATCATCATTTTACACCTATCTTCTATGCTGACAAGAGCTGAACAGTTTGACAAGATCCATTGAGCTGGGGGAATGTATTGAGCTCCAGTCTCTGCTTTCATATGGTTTCTATGGTTGGATGTCCTTCTTAATACGAATTGCTTCACAGAGTGTATTGAATGCTTTTTACATGGTACTGCACAAGTAAAGGTTGCAGATAATCTAGGGATGGGTAGCTTTTTGCCAGGTATTGAGATGCCAAGGGAAGATATGGGGACAAGTCCAGGGGTTTTGGTTACCTGGCATTATATAGGAGTGGAGGGGAGAAGCTGGAAAGAAGATAAAGTTATTGGTGAGAAGGGGTTAGAGCATAATGTCAAGGTACACAAAGGTGAATATAAGTGAGAATATGGACAAAGAATAGTCAGGTGTAGGTGGATAAGTTCATAGGCATGTGAAAGGACAGTGACAAGTGTTTATGGATAGGGTAGAGGTTTTAATGTAGTAAATGATGAACAAGGGTGAAGGTATTGTCAATGTTTAATGTCAGTATGGGAGAGAAAGTAAAAGGCTCAGGAAAGAGGAGGTGGTTAGTGGCAATACAGGAAGTGTGTGGAAAGCAGCTGTATAAGACTGTGCATAGATCAGAAAATTGGGGAAACCTGTAAATAGATCAGAAAATAAAGAGAGAGAGAGAGAGGGGGGAGATGTACAGGGACAGAGATGAACATCAAAGGTACTTAGTGATGTCTATAATGAAGAGAGGACAAAGGTGGGGGAATCGAAAATAGATATGAGAGCATGTTGAGAGAAACAGTAGATGAGAAAGTGTTAGAGATGAAGTTTGGTGGCCCTAAGATGAAGCCCAGAGAAGAGGGAGAGATAACTGGAGGTACAGACAGGGGTGAGAAGTGGAAAATAATATGGGAAGGGATTTTATTGAGAATGAGGGATGCATGTTAAAGAAAACAATCCCAAGAAGTGGGCAAGTAACCAGTAGCACAAGGGGAGGAAATGTGCAGATTCTGTCGCCATATAATTACAATATGGATAGTGCCGTTGTTAGAAAGAAGAAAGGAGGGAAAAGTTTGAAGGAGAGAGACTGGGTGCAGGGACAGAGCCCAGTGGAAAGATAGACATAAACTTAATGCTTTTAGGACACCCTTTTTGACATGATGATTAGATCCTGTTGAACACAGTGAAATTTCCAATAAGCTTAGTCTGTTGTCATCTCCCCTCTGAGGCTCAATATCTTCTGACCAGCCTTCAAGCTATATGTATGTATATTTATCCATGAGTTGAATCCAGATAACACCATAGTCATTTTAACTGAAATATACTTTTGCTTGCAATGTTAATAATGCCAAAATCATCCTAGATGCCCTTAATCTAGCTTTTGAGTGATTCTGTGAATGTCAGTTGAATTCAGATTATTGTTGAGAATATGGTAGAAGAAATAAAAGGATTATAGACATTGCATGTTCTACATCTAATACAGAGGTAACAATTAAATGGAAGATACTAAGTGCTAGTTTTCTATGGAATTTATGTTCATAGTTTTCAACAGAGAAAATAATTAAAAGTATGAAAATTTTATGGTAATTCTCCCATTATGTACATTCTTATGAAAAATCTTTATGCTTTATAAACTCAATTTATAGGTGTATTTTTAGTACCAATTTTGCATTATGTTCAAGTAAATCCAAAGTATGTTACATAATTTTCACAGTGAAGTAAACTTTCCATGTCATTATATCAACAAATATATACATATAATTCATCTCTGAAAGAATTGAGCCATCTCTTTTTGATATGGCGATAAACATGCTGCATACAATAATGTCTATGATAATTGCCTGATGAGCCTCACAGGCAAGATGAATCATGATAAAAAAAGAATGACAGTATGTTGTATTACAAAGACATCCAGCTAATGCTAACATGAAAAACAATAATTTCGATGATTTTCTGATAAAGAAATTTTTTTATTTTATCAGGAATGGTGTTTGGTTGTTTTAGTTTAGTTTTCATTGACCTTTATTAAATAACTTCAAAGCATTTTTTAATATCATTTCAATTTTTATGCTTTTTTTGTCATTTTCCATCCTAAATGATAGCACAATTACTAGATTATATAAAGTCACTCCTTCCCAACAAATATAAAGCTGAAGATTAAAATAAAATTTAGAAAACATTGTTATTTAAGTTTTAATTGCTGATTATTTCTAAAAGTTTATTTCAGTCATAGTAGGATAGTTGCAATAAACATGTCTATCATAAAGAAATAAAATAAATTCTATTTTATGTTTCTCATAAAACTTTTGGTTAATGTGAAATTGTACATTAAAACAGGTCTATATTTTATAATTATTTGCAGTCCAACACATATTGCTGTTGTTCTAAAGTGAAAAACAATCAAGTCTTTATAATAAAACAAATACCTGAATATAATTCTTTATGGTTGTAAATTGTATAAGTTTTCAAAGAGCCTAATTTTATGCTATACATTTATCATAAAATGTCTGTAGTAGTTACATCTGTAATTTGATAAAATCTAAATAAACTCCACAATTTTTGATAGAATTACAACCATAATCTTTATAGCTATCGAAATTATACCATAATAATCTTTAAAAATATGTTGCACTGCATTCATTGTCACAAAATTGGTCATCTCTAAAATAAAATCCTCAGTCTTTATATTTTGAATCATTTTGAAATCTTTCTTATCAGAATAGGCATCATCATTATCATAACTGACTACTACCATCATTGCTTCTGTATCAATTAAAACAATCATTATGGCAGTGAACATCTGCTTTGCAGCAGCAATCAGCGTTATTGTTACAGCAATTCTAACTATAGGTTGTATATCTTAACATTATAAGAGTATCATTATGACTGTTTACTTTGGCTTGAAGTGAGGAATACAATTTGAAGTGTTTATCTCTTTTATAAAGGTGACAAAAGTGACAATAGTAAAGCAGTATTTAGTTTCCTAGAATTTACCTTTACACTTTGGTACTTAGTACTATGATAATTTATATAATGAAACCATCATAAAACTCTTCTTTAAAATTCCATTTCCCAATTAACTTTTTTTAAATTTTAGTATTTTAACTCTAAAAGAAATATAATACCGTTTTTATGAGTTATTTCTTGATATGCTAAGTATTTTTTAAAAATACATTTCTGATGTAACCTATAAACCAACCATACTACATTTTAAAATTCAAATATTAAGAAAGCAAATGAGTTTTTAATGATAAAAATATAGATAATATATGTTTTTTTCTTGTGCATTCAAATCATTCTGTTATTTCATTTTAGTTATTTTGATAGGAATCATTTCTGATGTAGTGAAATGAGATACGGAGGAAGAATTTGTGATTCATATATTGATTGGAATTAAACAAATCTGTTCCCTGTTAAAAAATAAAAACAAAAACAAAAAAACAACCCATAGTGACATTGTTTTAGATTCCTCAATTGCTATGTAGCTGTGTATGAAGTACATTTTTATGCTTATTTGTTTTTAATATCCTCTTAATGGAAGTATCCTAAAATAGCATTTGCAATTCAAACAACATTTTTCATGCTCTTTACTTTCTATTGCAGTCAATTTCTATTTAGCCAGCAAGAAAGAATTTTACAATATTCTGCCCTATGTTTTGTTTTAAATTGGTTGATGCGAAACTGATCTATTCACTGGAAATGTTTAATAAATTGTTACCTCTACACTAGCTGCAGCTATTATCTTATTTTCAAGTATTTCTCCCTTTCCCCATTCTTTTCAATTTCTCAGCATATTTGTTTAGTCTGTCTTTATTCTCTTTTCTATCTCTCTTCACAATGTTATTATATAGTCTTTATTTATTTAGGATTTCAAAGATAGTTTCTTAGCTAATCACCCTAAAATAATCCTGATGTGCTGCAGTTTTATATCAGCATCATTGTTGTTATTGTGTTATCTTCATAAAATTTTCAAATAGAAATCCAATCTATTAAATCTACATGTATATCAATTACAGTGTTATATTCACTTTTATTTCAAAAGTGTAATATATTCTAACAGGCTAAAATAATCAAGTAGGTGAAGTATCAGCCTTATAATTCCACTTCAGATATTTTGCAGTAGCAATGAAAAACTGTAATTTTATTTGTTTCAGCTTACTTAACAAATTCCTAACAAAATAAATTGATAGATTAATATACTCTATTCATGCTTAACCACACAGAATTCAGAGCAAAACAGAACTATATAAGTCTCATAGGCTCCTTGGCAAAAGTAGTGATTAGTGAAATAATAACTGAAAAAGTGTACAGCTAAAATATTTTGATAACTTTATACAGAATTTAATAACAAAAAGAAAAAAAAATTAAATTATGGCTGTACGGGAAGAAGCTTACTTCCCGACCATGTGGTCTTGTCTTCAGTCCCACTGCACAGCACCTTGGGCAAGTATGTTCCATTATAGCCCTGGGCCAAAACAAAGCCTTGAGAGTGAATTTGTTAGAGGGAAATTGAAAGAAGCCTGTCATATACATGTGTCGTGATTATGTGTGTGTGTGTGTGCATGCGTGTGTGTGTATGAATGCATATATGTGTGCATGTGTGTGCATGCCCTACCACTGTTTGATAATTGGTGTTAATTTGTTTACAGCAAAAAAAAAAAACAAAAAAAAACAATAGAATATATACTAGGTTTAAAAATAAGTAAAGGGATCAATTTCTTTGACTAAATTCATCTAGATGGTGCCCGGCATGGCTGAAGTCCAAAGACTGAAACATGTAAAAAATGAAAGGTATATCAAGATCATATAAACCTAGGCATTAGTGTGTGTGTGTATGTTCTGTGTACATTGAACAACAGTTTAAAATAAGCCCTGTGTGGAATAGGCATGAATATCTAACAATGTTGAAAATAACTGAATAAACATTAAACCAGAAATCCATGAAAATTTTTGGAAGGCTCAATTTCCAAAATCCTAATCAACAAACAACACCTAAAATTCTTTGGTAGTTTTTATGAGGGAAACAGCCAAAGCAATATTCTAGTTTGATGCCTCTTTTATGTAAGCAAAATCATAGACAATCCTTGATGAATCACATGCATAATTGCTTTAATCAAATTATTTACCAAACCATTTTTATATCTAAGCGTTGATAAATCAAATAGGCATATGTGGAATGCATTTTTCTAATGATTTAATTTTCCACAGTGTCCAGATATTCAACTGTGGAGCTATCAATCCATAGTGTTATTAATGATACACAGCAACCATTACGAAATTTTATTCAGAATCTCTCAGCTTGATGTATGCTAAATATCCAAAATTGCTTGTCACTTTATTTACTGCTTTTTAACTGTTAATATTTCACTGCATTCACAAACTTTTGTTATTAACCCCATAACAGTTAAAAACCTGTAATAATTACTTCACATTTCAAATTTAGAATTATAATATTCTGCTTATGCAGTTAAATGGTTAGATTAGGAGTGGGGAGAGAAAAGAGTATTTAGTGAAAGGAAATGTGATAGTAGTGTGAGGTAGGAGAAAGTGTTTGAATGGTTAGTTGAAGGAAGAGGTAAAGAGATAGACAGAGAAGAGTGTTTACATCAGGGGATGAGGTATCAGCAAGAGAGTGGAGAAGGGGAATGTTATTATTTTACGCAGTTAAAAGTTAGTAAAGGAGAAGGAGAAAAGCAAGAAGAAAGGAAAGGATGTTTACTGGAGGGGATATAGGAGAAAGGGAATATTATTTCCAGACATAATCACATGCACTTATACTGAGAACTGTGGTATGTGCCAAGGTGGTGGTACCTTCATCAGGGCTATTGTTTAATGAAGGTAATGATGGTTGCAGTGTGGGGACTGCAAAAAGGATAACTTTTATTGAACTAATTTTTTTTAATTTGTCAGTCACTTAACATATGCACTTTTGTATAATTAATTCCCTGCTAAGCTAAAGCTTCCCATCTATGTATGTAACTAACTATGGAATAAAACTGAAGACATAAAATTTACATTATTCATAAGACAGTTGACTGATAAACTACAGAACAATGTCCTAGAAATACTATCTGTAAGACAATTGGCAGATAGATAAATATTTTCAATTAAGGCATATATATTCTTCATTCATTTAGTCTTTTGGATTGTATCTATCCTGAGGCACCACCTTCAAAGGTTTAATTAAGCATATTGATCCTGGGACTCATTTTAAAGTTTAATACTTATTTTATTAACAGGTATTTGTTGAACTGTTATGTTACTTGACATAAACAGCATCACCAATTTAACATAACATAAATTTAACCATACAAAGTAATTTAACCACAAACATTTTCTGTAGCAATCTTTTCAACTATGTCTGTGCCTCTATTACTGATATGCCTTTTTAGGATCTACAGCTCAGTAAAGCAGTTATTATACTTCATTCACTGGGATTATGGGTTCAAGTCTAACCATATAAACTTTTCACTGATACGAAAATAAGAATGCAATTAAGATTTATTAAAGCCTTACCTACAGAGTCATACAGTGATAGACTACTATAGATATACTATGTCTTTGATTTAATTCCATAGTTAAGATTGTTTACTTCTTGGCATAAAGTGAAAAAGAAGTGACATGTGTATAAAACAGAACACCATTTTCAAAGGTGTCCCTACAACTGTACTTTCAACACTACCCAAATCAAAAGAATGACAAAATTAATGCAGTCAGCTTTCTAGATACAATGGGAATTGAGATAATTTTCAATTGATGAAAGGAAAAGATAAATTCATGATATAAAAATGTGTAGCTGAATATATGACACTTGATCCCCTTACACATTACATTAAGTTTTCCATATTTTCCACAAGTCCTCAGGATGCAGAGGGGCTGGCACAGGACTGCCAGCAATGGAGGACGCTAGTGGATCTGGTCAGCTCTATGCATGATGTCATCTCTGAACCACTAACTTGAAATGACTTCAGCCCTATCAAGCAAGAGCATCAAGCAAACTAATCCATTACTTACAACACTTAAAGTTTTAACTCATGAAGTACAAGCCTTACATTCCTGAAAATTTTGCCATAAGATGAAACCAATTTCCACATTTTCTTTCATGTTACATAACATATAAGTCAATTAGAAGTAGGATTTCAATCTCAGAATTCCATATCATTCAACTACAGTAGTAGTTGAATAATATTCTTAAGGCTGCAATTTACTCACATGCAGCATCTTTCAGAGCTTTCTTTAATTCAGTTCTTAATCAAATTGGAAACTGTTAACATTTTTGAAGAGGACTGGCCTCTAGCTACATTTTGGCATAAAAAATTGAGATTTGATCCAGTAGAAAAAGCTTACATCAAAATTTGTAGCAACGTTATAGGAGAGTAAGTAACACCTCAAATCAAGTTTAGATGAAAATAACTTATTTATTTTAAAAACAAAATATATTTATCTTAGCTTCAATGATAGAAGAAAGCATGAAGAATTACATAGCTTTGGTCCCTTGCAACAGAAATTTGTATCAAAAAAGTTGTAAGGTAATATGAAGAAAATATAAGGCAAAAAATTGGATTCAAGTATAATTAACTTTTTTATTTTAAAAACAAAGTATATTTTAATTAAGCTTAAAAGATAGAGCTTAATTCAAGGAAGTTCATAGTATCAGTCTCATGCAATGAAGTTTTAAAAGTAAAAAGTTATGAGTGTCTTTTTCTCAAATTTGAGAATGATAATATAGTTATATACTTTTTTATGCATATAGTTCTATAAGGAGACTTTTAATATTTGTCAGTGGTGCCATTGAGTTAAGGACAAAATTATCAATGACACCGTTAATTGACACATTTGACACACAATAGCATAGCCTGGAAAAAACAGATTACATGGAAATATGCAAGCAAGAGAAATAATATTCTTAAGATTATAAACCTGAAAAATTACAGGACAAGTTAATACACTTGGAAAAGTTCAAGACGACTTATTACATCTTGTAAAATACAGAACAAGAAAATTTTTACTTAAAATATTGCAGCTAAGGATAAAATTTGAATATTAAAACTTACTTACCATCATTTTGTTAAAATACTGAGACACTAGAATACTTAAA
Source organism: Octopus maya (assembly GCA_027122535.1). Lineage (NCBI taxonomy): Eukaryota > Metazoa > Mollusca > Cephalopoda > Octopoda > Octopodidae > Octopus > Octopus maya. Next base: position 50,630,117 of record JAOPJW010010025.1, on the reverse strand, counting down.
AAATTAGAGCCAGATGTAAAGTTTTATGCAAAGTAGGACAGTATATATAGTAGGCAAATTCATTATGCAAAAAACAGGCATTGGGTCAAGACTAAAGATGTGAAAACTTGGCAAAAACTTAGGCAATAACTCAAGCAAATTTTACTGTAATTTGTTATTATAGGTAGAATTTACAGTAATATATAACTAATTTTTATATTATTCTATTCATTGTACTAACTAATTATGTACAACTACTATTTTTTATAACCTATTTTCAAATTTCTAATAATTCATTAATAATTAGAAAAATGAATTTATTTTAAATGCAAAAAATATTTTGAGTTATTTCTCATTTTTAATAGAAATAGCAAGTAATAACAAATAGAAGTAATAATTTTTTTAGTTTTGATAAAAGCTAATATTTTCTAAATCGAAATATTTCATTTTAAATTTTATCCTTAGCTGCAATATGTTAAGTAAAACTTTTCTTGTTCTGTACTTTACCAGATGCAATAAGCTGTCCTGAATATTTCCAAATGTAATAACTTGTCGTGTAATTTTACAGGTTTATAATCATAAGA
>JAOPJW010010025.1:50569493-50583410 GCA_027122535.1 Octopus maya | reverse complement strand
CCTTCAGAGACCCAGAAACATGTCTTGTCACGATCCTGGCCAGCCATGTATGGCACCTCAAAGATCAAGGAATATGTGATATCAGGTGGGAAGTAATAGATCATTCAGGCCCATATATTAATAGGATTGGCTATTGCAAAATCTGCATCATGGAGAGAACCAAAATTCTTAAGGACTATGCTAAATCTGGTGTGTTGAATAGTTGTAAATAGTTTTCTCTAAATGTGTTCATTTCAGGTGATACCTACTAGAAAATTGGATCTCCTGTTTGCTGGTTAGGCTATTTTGGGTCGGTAAGGGTTTTTAATCCTCTGGTCCAGGGGAGATAACTCGTCCTCATTAACGTTTTTAGCCATTAAATTTCGATATCTGAGCATTTCCTCACGTCTCCATGGTAAAAAGCTTAATTTTTTTGTCTTTGTACAGAGACTGACGAGCTGTCCATAAAGCTGTGGCTTTTGTAGATATAAACCTTTGGTAACTCTATGACCAAAATTTAACTTTTTGTTTTAATATATATATATGTATATGAGAGTGTCTGTGTTTCTGTCTTGTAACATTAGCCATTCAAATATGAGAAATTATTAAATTAAGTACCAAGGTTAAAAATAAGTGAAGATATTGACTTAATTGACTTAACAGTTGTGCTTCAGCATGGCTACAATCTGAAACCACTAGCATTATAAAAGTAAACAAACATATGTCTATCTAACTAGTTATATGTATGTGTATGTGTGTATGTTTGCATATGTATATATCATGTTTGTCTATCTGTGTGCATGCATCCAGTTATAAATGTGTTCTGTTTTTTATGCATTAATATTTTTTTGTTATATATATATATATTTTTTACAGGAAATACTGCTGGTAGAAATGAATAGCGAGATTGATCTTCCAAATGGAGCTAAAAATTATTTACTTACTGCTGAGACTACTGGTGAGTTAAAAACTTTTGTAACTGCAAGTTTGCTCGTAAATACAATTTATAAACCTCTTTATATGCTTTAAAATAGACAGGATTTTGTGTCCATTTATGAATACATAAAATTGATGTTTTTCTTTCAGCTCACTAACCTATGTTAACTATATTGTAGACACCCTTTGATCTTCATTATGTTTCTATGTTTTAGCATTTGACTTCTGACAAAAAAAATATATTTAACTCAAGTCCATCATTCTTTGAAGAAGATAACAATCACATGAAAAAAAAGCAAAATGACGATTAAAAGATACTTAATTGTCAAAAGTTACTTTTACATGAACACTACTGTTTATTTTATTTCATTTTGAGCCTAATGTTTAGAGTGTCTTCAATGAAGGCCATTGAAATTAAGTAGTTAATTGACTTACCAGGAATGATATTGAAAATAACATATTGTTGCTTGAAAATGTGTCTGTAGGTTAAAAACCACTGAGGCAGTTGATAAATGTGTAGACTCATGTTTACATACAGATGCATACATGAGTGTGTTTGGATATTTTTGTATACTATGAGGTGATGTATGAAGTCCAAAGTCAGTTATTATTGAGCACAGCTTTGAATGAAAGCAAAGAATCCTTGACTACCCTGCCTTAATTTCAGAAACAGCATTCCCTGGCCTACATTATACAATGTGCTCTACTTTTTCGAAAGATTGTACAGTGGAGTGATTGAAGGAAATTTAGATACTCTTTCTAGCTGTTGGATCAAGCATGTAGAGACTCCCTTGTGGGTTTCTTGTATACTTATGTGTGTCTATGTGTATGCTGAATATATTCATTTTGAGTCAGTTCATTATACTTAAAAGTATTTTCAAACAATTTTCTTTTTGATTTCTTCTGAGTGTAAGAATAAAGATATCTGTATTTATTTATAATGAATAATTGGGAAAAAAGTCTGAGAAAGATGTGTAATGATTTGTAATATTCAAGAATACCTTCCCAGTTATGCTAACTTCCCAAAGCATAATATGTATGCACATAACTAGGTTCCTCACCCAGTCTTCCCACCCTAACACTGACCCTATCTCCCCCCCAGACATCTGGTTCCCTCCCCTAAGCTACTCTCTCTTGATATTCATCCCTCATTCATATCATTGACCATCTCTCACTCTACTCCACACACTTGCAACCTTTAACCCTTCCTCTCCTTTTCCCCTTCACTCATCCCTCTGTTATTCTTCTATCTGCTGTATTACTTTGCAGCTGTAAGTAATGAAAGCTACAAACCATATCACATTGCCATTTCTGTACTGTCAGTCATCCCTCTCTCTTCTGAGTAACTCCCAATCTTCATCTATCTTCCTTTCTTATCATTATCCCCCATTTATATTACCCTCAATGACCAACATTCCTGTTCCTCATTCACAGCATTCATTCTCTGTACTTATTTGACCACCTCCATCCATGTTTCTATCCATTTCACATTTTCCTCATCAATTTTTCTTCACACTCTCTGATAATCATCTCCTTGGACATATTACCTTGATATTACATTCTAGTACTACCAGGGCTGTCTTAGCAGCATTATAGGCCATGGGCAGATCATTACACTGGAGCTTATAGTGTTTATTTATTCACTACAAGCCACAGCACGCATAAATTATAATTGAGCCCCTACACTCATGAGGACCCCAGGCAACTGGTGAGTGTGCCCATGCTTTAAGACAGCACTGATCACCACTATATTTATCTCTTATCAGGCACCATACTTGCTACTGCCAAACACCAGAGTATAAGATGAGGTAGCCATGAATCTTCTCATAAGCAATATACCAGTTCTTGTTCTCCTTGTCTGTTCAGAACAGAAACGAACATAGCTAAATATGGCTGAGCATTTTATGCTGTATTCTTCAGAGTTACTATTCACAACTCTTATTTCTATAAAATATTAGGATATATATGTTCTGATTAAAACAATGATTATATGCACAGGTGTGGCTGTGTGGTAAGAAGTTTTCTTCCCAACCACATGATTCAGTCCCATTATTGTGACACCTTGAACAAGACTGACCAAAGCCTTGTGAGTAGATTTGGTTGACAGAAACTGAAAGAAGTCTGTCATGTGTGTGTGTGTGTGTGTGTGTATGTTTGTCCCCCATCACCATTTGACAATTGGTCTCAGTGTGTTTACATCCCTGTTCAGCAAAAGAGACCAATAGAATAAGTACCATGCATAAAAAAAAGACAAAAATTTCTGGAGTCAATTCATTCGGCTAAAAGTTCTTCAAGGTGGTGCTCTCACATGGCCACAATCTAATGGCTGAAACATATAAAAGAAAAGAATTCTTTTCTTTTATTCATATCTCATTTATTTTAAGAAAGCAGTTATGATCTTATTCACTAACCTGCACTTTTTTGTTATAAATGTTTTGCTAATTTATGTAATGAAATATTATTTCTTTAGGGCTTAGGGCATATTTGTTTGTATTGTACAGTGGGTTACTGATTAGCAAATGATTTAAAGTGCATTTATTTTGCTTGTAGATATATGTCAGGCATGTAGTTTTGCTGGTGTTGCAGATGCATAGAAACAAGTCAATATCTTGAGGTAGAATCTTTAGAAATGAAGGCATGGGGATAATCAAAACTATTTTCTTTATTCTTAAACTCAGAGAACAAAACATCAATTCAAGATGAAAATGCATATCTGCATGAAGGCAAGATAGACAGAATGTACCAAGAGATGTAGTTTCTATTTTGCATATTAATGTTTTGGAGAGATTGGATCTGGAATACAGTTATAATTTGTATATTATTAACTGGTTTAAAATATTCGAGTGCTGAGGCTTTAAGTGTGTTGAGAAGATTGTTTGGTGTAAATTGTAATTATAATGGACAAGTTTTCTATGGAATTCCTTTGTAGAAGTTATAGTGACCAAAATACTGTGGGCATTAAAAATATCTGGACATGTTTATCTCATAAGAGCATTCATTCTATCTAAACCACCTTGTATTTCACAAAAGAGAGTGAACAATAATTTTTGAGCAAAATACTTGCTGTGTAATAGAAGACATTAGTTCAATGTTCCTACTATTTTTGCCTTACTTCTTTCCTTGATTTTATATATTTGTTATGAGATGAAAATAAGTTATCAAATGAGAAATATAGGCCTGAATGTTTACAATAGGAGTATTTAAAACATTAAAAGAAAACCATTTGAAAACATCTGCTAGTATAACTATTATAGTTAGAACAATTCAAAGAAAAATTTAAAAATTATAATTTCCATTTTAAGAATTAAATTTCTTTTCTATATCTCTATTTTTGTTAATATAACTTAAAATAAACATACCAATACATTAAAAAGAAATAACAATTCTAAGTTAGTAGTGACTGAAAAGTATTTACTGTTAAAACCCATGTAATTTGTGCACCTGTGTAATTTATACAAGTGATTTTCATGATAAAATTTGTTAAAAGAAGCTTCTACTCCTGTAAAATTTGCACCCAAAAGTTTTCAGAATTGCCAATATAGCCAGGGGAAAAAGGTTTTCAATTTAGTTGTATTTAGCATAATTTCACTTACTTATGATTAGATCTTATCAAATTTTCATTAAATAAAAATAATTTCTGTTTAACATGTATTACATTGAAAGCTATTAAATTACAAAATGTTTGTGTTGTTTATAATAAACTTTATTTTTCATTTCTCGCCTACAAGAGGTTATGTTCAATCTTTAGTATACTGCTGTATGTCTTCTCTAATCACAATCGCAGGAAAAGTTGTTGATACGAATTACTCACAAAAACAAAGCTGACAAATATGCACAGGTGTTGCAAATCAAGTTTAATTACCAATAAGCATCAACTTGGATGACACTTTACTCAACCGACAGAAGAATCAAACTCATTATGTAAACAGAATTCTTCTCTGCTTATTCTTGTGGGAACCTTTAATACGGAGTATTGACATTTTAATCCCTCTCACACTTATAAAATGTCAAGCAAACTTTAAAGTTTGTCATTACCATTATTGTCAGTATGGGCAGAACTTATGAATCGTTTACTACGAAGGAGAAATTAAATATGTTGAATATGCATTTGAATATGACAATGGAGCTACCGGAAGGTATTTTAATGTTAATGAAGCCAATGTTCGAAATTGGCATAAACAGTACAACAAGCTTAAAACTGTGCTCTAGTATTAAATAAATAAACAAAAATAAAAACATACAATCAAGATTATGCAAATTATTACATTTTTTTCAGTCAGGAATATCCATATCACTATGTATGGCAATCATGCTTGGGATAGGTAGAAACTGCAAGCAATGTAAAATATGGCCCAGACTATGTTTACCAGCATGAACATCAGTCTTCAAAAAGTAGCTAACCATTTGTTTTTGTAAATTTATACTGAAAATGTAAGCTGTGTACTGTCCAGCATAAATAAAAGTCAACTTTATTGTATTTAAGCCATTATTTTTTCTGTAAAAACCTATTCTGACATTAAATGAGTCAACTTCCGGTATGAATGTTTACGTTTTGTACATCTTTTATCAACAAAAAAATTTCAAAAATAATTCTGGAAACGATCTACTCCTGTAATTTATGCACCCACTAAAGTTCATTTTTAATTTTGCAAAAACAGTGCAGAAATTACATGGGTTTTTACAGTAGTTAGATATTAAAAAATATTTTATAGGAGTGGCTGTGTGGTAAGTAGCTTGCTTACCAACCACATGGTTCTGGGTTCAGTCCCACTGCATGGCAAGTGTCTTCTACAATAGCCTTGGGCTGAACAAAGCCTTGTGAGTGGATTTGGTTGATGGAAATTGAAAGAAGACCGTTGTGTATATATGTATGTGTGTATATGTGTGTATATGTTTGTGTGTCTGTGTTTGTACTCCCAACATCGCTTGACAAGCGATGCTGGTGTGTTTACATCCCCATAACTTAGTAGTTCAGCACAAGGCCACAGTCAAATGACAGAAACAAATAAAAGGATAAAAGAATATCTGATACTTATTTTGTTTTAAAATCTAAATTTAGAATAATCTCTCTAGAAAGTATAACTCTCATGGTGGTGCTCCAGCATGACCACAGCCACCTGGTTGAAACACATAAAAGAATTCTGTACACTTGACATATATTTCTTTTATCTAATTTTCTATCAGTTATAATAGTTTATTCGCAAATATACTTTTTTAGCTACACGTTCTTATAATTTCTTAATCATTTAGAGCTTGAATCTTAAGAAAACCATGTTAAGTTTCAACAAAGCATTTTAAACCTTGAACAGCCACTGAATTAAAATATTAAAATACAGGACTGCATTTTAAGTTGTATGTCAAGTTCAGTTTTTAGCATTGCAAATGAAGACATGTTGTCTGACATACTTGTCAAGTATCCTCTATCTCTGGTAACATCAATTAAATCTAAAAAAGTTGGTCTTGTTTAAACTGCGCATATATAGGATGGGGAGTTATAATTCCCCACTTAAAGATTTAGAGCCATTAATGGCAAGTGTTTTTTTAGCTTAAAATTCTAAATGCAGTAACCTAAAGTTATGGAAAATTATTATATTTTCCTATGGAAACAGAATAAATATTGGTTGACCTAAGAGCTCAGTTGCTACTAAATAATCAAGTTGAATTTCAGTAACATTCTAGTTGTATTTCTTAGCAACAAGGCTTAAAGTTACACTTTAATGTACTCTGTACTTTTTCTTCACTCCCACCTGCACCACCTCGTTCACCATCACCTCCACTACTCACAGCATTTCATCAACATAACCATCTTCCTCAAAACAACTTATCATCATCATCTTCACTATCGTTATTACTAACATTAACGCCAGCATCATAATTATCATTACCACAATCATTCCAGTATAATTATCATAATTACAGCTATCATCCACAATATTGACTTCAAATTTTGGCGCAAGGCCAGCACTTTTGGGAAGGGCATAAATTGATTACATCAATCCCAGTGCTCAACTAAAATTTCCAGTTAGAAATGTAAATGTCACTTAAATGGAAGCCAGCTTTTTCAGACATCAGTAATATATTTAATGATACAGAGGTTTGCTTATCTGGAGATACTGTCTACCACATGTAACTGGAATTACATTTTCATATCAAAGTCTGTAAACTCACATTTGATATTTGACTGGTTAATGGAATGGAAAGATATCTTGTGTGGGTGTCACTGTGTTCTTTATTTTGTTGAACTTACATTTCTCTGTCAAATACTATAAAGTTAAATTATGAATGACAAATATATGAATCCCTAATATGCATACCAGTTATCTGTTCAATTAGCAAGCAAAGCAAGGTAGAAGCTTTGATAGTAATTACTCTCTTCTTTTTGTACCAGCCATACATTATGAGTTTAATTTTGCATATCAAGTTTTTGAATCTAGTTCAGATGACAGATGCTCTACTGGATTAGTAACGGGATGACTGCCAATGCAGGAATAGGTTTAATTGATTTCAGATATATTTTCTTTTTTATGTAACCTTGAAGAAAATGTTTCTTTTTCTTACATATTCATGATGTTAATTGACAAAGTTAATATTTTAAACTCCTCGTTTGTCTATAAATTAAAATTACTGTCATGATCATTATAGAGTTTTGCATTTTCCTTTGTGCACCACTTACTTGTAGGAATGATTTCATCTTTTAGGTATCAGCTAATCTAAAACACTCATTACTTAAATTTGAAAATGATTATTACCATAGATATTATCAAAAACAAGATTCAGTTACCGTGCATTGAATTAACCTCTATTTCTTTAAAAAATTAAAAAAATATATTTGTGCAAGCCAATGAATCCACAAATTAATGAGCTAGAAAGAAAAACATGCAGCAAGTTATTATTATAAAACAAAGCATATAAACAAACATACCAAAATATATACAGCATAAGCAATGGTGAGTTGAAAGCCACAACAACATTCTAAGCTTAGAAAATTAGATAGAATTCCCAAATCCATATAAACTCTACTTTACAATTAGATAGTGAACAAAATATGTAGCTAGACCACCTAACATAAAGGGACAAGGTTAAACATATATTAGATTCCAAAAGTGCAAACATTAAAAATGTAACATGCATAAGATGATGGAACTGCTATAGTATCACAGTTAGATGGTTAAGAAATAAAGTAAAGATTTTTGCTTTTTCTTCATTATTTTCGGTTATTTATTTGTGAAACTTTTTCAAGAGTTAAAGCAAAAATTCAGTTAAATTTCTTAATTATATTTAAACATTAGTTCTCAAATAAGCTACCCAACTTTATTTCTTTAAATTCAATATCATTTCCAGTTCATGGCTTAGAAACTTTTTCTTGTAAATTTTCTATCTGTTTAATCGTATTAGATATCTGCTATCATGAAACATTTACAACTTTCAAATAAGGAACAAAAATAAAATTTAGATACACACTATGAAAAAAATGCTGCTCTCAAATCAGTGAAATTTCAGTCATTAATGATGTTCATAAATGAATTCACACTCGCTAATTTATAGAACTTAATGTACACCATCATATAGACATGATTAAGAATTTGTTTATTTACAAAATTTAGTTATGTAGAAGAGAAAAAATCTGCATTTCCGTTGTCTTTTTTAATTAATTTTTTCCTTTTATGCATGTTAAAAATGTTATAAATTCCATAGACAATTATTTCAAGAAATACAGAATACTGTAAAGATTAAACATGAAGTAATTTGTTAAAAATATTTTCGTATAATTGTGCTGCATAGCAATGTATATATGCATATGTCTGCAAAACTCTACTGAATCTTTTGAAGTGGCATGATTTAGATTAGGGAACAATAACATACCAAACCTTACACTTAATGAAGTTAGTGCTAATTTTCAACTTTTGCTGATGAAATTAGTTTCTTTCACAATTTTATTTTGAGCAACTAAATAAACTCTGATTTGCTATTTATCTTTATTCCACCAACATTTCTACAAATTAATCTGTTAGCAAGTCCTCATAATTATCATTTCCTTTGCTTAGCACTTTAGGGCAGCAAAGAAAACTGCTTTTTTATTCCTAAAGTCTTAACTCTACATGCTCCAAGTAAACAGAAGCTGCCAAAGAGAAAAGCCAAAGAAGATTTTTGGAAAAGTATTCTAGACTTATCTCTAGATTTTTTGTTTCAGGAAAAAGGTAACAAAGAACATTGAAATTGGTGATATTGGATACTAGAAAAGAATGATTAAGCTGTAATAGATAATATATATCCACATCTGGACGATTTTTTTAAAATCTGCTGTCCCTCTTGTCTATTTCATTGCCTTTCAACTATCTTCTCCACTTCATTATGTCACACACGTAATAAGGAAAAACAACTTTATATCTGAATATATGCAATCTCCCTTAACACCATCTGTACCTCCCTCCCTTTCTCTCATCTATAAAGCTGCCTGAGTAAGAAGGGATTGCATTAATCCTGTTTGCATCCAATACATCCCTCCATTTACTCCCCTATAAAGCCTGCCATTACTTCCCTTCCCTCAGATCACTTCCTCAGTGACAGCACTCTCTTGCCTATTTGATAGTGTCTGAACTGTCACCCTGTCTTCTGTTCAGTATACCATGCCAGTCATATATTAACCCTTTCATTTCCATATTTATTTTGAGATGCTCTGTTTCTTTCAGTTATTCAAAATATAACAAAGAATTTAGTAAAATAACTTAGTTATCATTAAACTAGTGTTAGGAACATAAGTTGTGACTAAGGTTTATTGGAAGGTCTTAATTCAAAACTTATGAAAACAAGACATTTGTACTACAGAGCCAGAGCTGGTTTCAGCCAGGTTGATAGTGAAAGGGTTAAACAAAAACTTTAAATTTGTTCATAAGCAATACTCTTACCACTATTGCTATCTCAACTACCTATCATGCTTTCTGTCACCAGAAAACATCAGCCGTATATACTTCTAGTTGCTCCCAACCTTTCTGATATTCATCACACTCTCTCATCTGCAACCATTTCCACAACTACCAATCATTTGTTCTCTTTCTTCCTCTCTTTTTTTACTGCCATTATTATCTCTTCCATTTCTATCTATCTTACCATGCTGTAACACCAATCCTAGTTCATCTTCTGCAAACACCATTTTTTTCTACCCATTCTAATAATCAAGTTGTCTGGAATGATCATTGATAACATTTAGTTAGCAGTATTTTTTCTTGTCGGGTTTCAAAGTAATCTCACTAATGCTGGTGCCATAGTAAATCATACTTAATGCACCCTGTTAAGCAGTTGCAGAATGAGCAGAGAAAACATCATATCAATTTCACCCTTTATATTTGTTTTGTCAAGGATATGACAACCTCTCTAGTGCTGGTGTAATGATAAAATGTACTTAGCTTACACTGTAAAATGGTTACTGTTATAAAAGATATCCACCCATAGAAACCAAAACCAAAACCAAAAATGAAGTGTACAAATGAAACTTGATTTTCCAGTTGATCTAGAAGAACAGTAACCCTAAATACAAACTGATTCCAGTGATGTGAATCCATCCAATCCAATCCATGCCACAGAAAACAAATGCAAACTGATTATGATAATGGTGATATTCCAACATGAAGTTCTTAGTAATATAATTTTCACAAGTATCTTCTACTTTGTAACAACAAAATATGATATATTGATTGTTTTGTTTTTGTTTTTGGAAGATGCTTAATCATCTATATTGTCAACTATAATATTAGCATCAACCAGCAATTTACGTTTCATTTTTAAATGTTGACTACTTTCTAATGATTGTTTGAGTTCATAATTAAACAATATATTTTGTTTCTCAATGAAGGATATTAATTCAAGCATACTGGATAAACAACATAGTTCAGTGTTTGTTTTCTAGTTTTAAAAGTCATTTGAAGTGTGTTTGGAAACTATCATTTGACACATACTTATATAAATATAACTGTTTAAAACACAAATTAGTGTATGCTAGTTGACAAACCTTGTTTAATATTAAGAATTAAATGTAAAATTATATTTTGATAATTGTTATGAATGCAGAAGATTTGTGTTTATCTGAAAGAAATATAGCAATCATACTCTATTGCATGTGTTCAGCAAGCAATCATGAACAAAAAAGCACAAATAAGTAGAGAGGATAACCAAATATTAGAGGAATTACAAATAGGGCAGTAGGAGAAGATCACACTGGTAAAAGGAATTGATATATATAAAGAGAATGACAACTGTATGAATAAGTGGACGAGAGCTTGAAGTATATAAAACACATGCAAATAGGAGACTTAGAAGGACAGGATGAAATTATCACAGTCTACACAAGTAAACCAACCAATTCTAGCTTTAATCCTCTATTAGAACTACATGCAGATTTTAGAATTTATAATTTTCAAATTTGTTCTTATTTTGAATTTGATAATAGATTTGAATTTCTTTATTTAAGATTATCTGAAATGTTTAGAATTGGTCATTTTTGTGGTTACATGAAATTGTAGAATTCTGATGACTCGTTAATAGTTTCAAATTTTCATGGTTTCTAATTAGTGTAGAATTTTTGAACTTCCTGAAACTTAGTCATTTAAATCTAGGCATGACAAACATTAATTCTTTATCCAGAACCAACTTTACATTTTAGAAATTAGATTATCATTTCCACAATAACTATCTGCTTGTCAAAACCATTACCATATGCTTGTCAAAAGCATTTTCATATGTTTGTCCTAAACACCCATGCTTATTATCAGACTGTTAGTTAATCCTTGCCATAATAACTGCAGCTGTGTTGAAACATATGTTTTGAGTCATATAAAGCTTTTGTTTCATATTCCAAAGTTATTCTGGTGATTGAGCTAAATTAGAAATATATATTAAATGTGATGTATGGATGCCAAAGGAATATGTCCAATGTATTATGTGATACACAGAACAGACAAAGGGTAAAATTGATAATTTTTCGACTTTGTTGTTACCTCTAAAATTTATGAATGTTAATGACCTCTTACTGACTGAAATTTTCAGATTTTTATGGTGTAGATTTTACAAAATATTTCCAGTGTTACACATCTAAATCAGTCTGATAAGCTTAAATTCTTTACTTATATTCACATTTCTGAATTCATAATTTCCAACATCATTATTAATTCAAATTTGAAATAACACCAATAAATGTGGACATGGCAAAATTTCTTAAACTTTGTCACTGTCACTAGTTTAAATGAGTTAGAATAAGTTCTAATTCACAATTTAGGATGCTCTGCACATTTTATTATTGAAAATGTTGGACTTCATTATTGCTAATTTGATATGTGGAAATTTTCATGATTATTCAGGTGAGGGAAAGTTTTTAAAATATCTATACTTTTGCAGTTAAATCAGACAAAGCACACATCAATTCTTTATTGGGGACCATCTAGACATTTTAAAATTTTCAACTTTATTTCTAATTAAAATGTGGGAATTCTCTTGGCAGCTTTCTTGTTGATATTTTCCTGATTTCCCCCACATGACACTCTTGCATACATTAAGGGGAAGCTTAGCTTTAATTCTTTAGTAAGGAACATTTGCACATTTAAGAATTGGTGATGGTAAATTTTGATATTACTTCACATTGGGGAATTCCGATGACAGTGAAACTCTCAAAAGTTGCAAATTTTCTAGATTTTCAGCTAGGACTAATTTCTTGTAATTTCTCCATTAGAATTGATTATTTTCAACTTTATTGCTTCTTTTAATTTTAATGACAGTGACTACTGAAAATTCTATGTTTTTAAGATATGGTAGAATCTCTGAACTTTCTTCAGTCACACAGATATAAATTACCCAAAGCAAACTTTAAGTCTTTTAGAACCATCTGCCCATTTTAGTATTGATAGTTTCTAACTTTTATTTTACATCAAACTTGGGAATTGTACAATGATAACTGCTGTTGTGTTGAAATTTGAACTTTTTCATGAGTTTTATAGAAAAAGGGATTTTGTGAACTCTCTCTACTCATTTAAATTACCCATGACAGGATTTTATTCTTCCTTTGGGGCCATCTGCACATTTTAGAATTGATAAATTTCAGTTTTATTGTTACTTTAATTTTGAAAATTTAGATGAATGGGGATCCATTGACATTTTCAAATTTTCATGATTTCTCAGAGAATTTCTATAGTTTCTATAGTCTTACTAATTTCAGTATGCTGAAGCAAGCTTTAACACTTAATTTAGCATGATCTTCACATTTTAGACATAATTATTTTGAGTTTATTGCTGCTTCAAATTTGGAAATTTTGGTGACTGCTGGTCTGTTAAAAATCTTAAAATGTTTATGATTTTCATGCAAGCTAGAGATATTGCAATTGCTTTTGTTTTACAATTTAAAATTTGTTGGGTTAGCTTTAGTTCTTTACTTAGCATGGTCAGCATATTTTAGAATTAGCAATTTTTTTTTTAGTGAAGTTGCATTGCTTAGTGGTTAAGGTGTTGGATTCATGACCATAAGATTATAGTTTCAATTACTGGATCAGGTGATCCCTTGTGTTCTTGAGCAAAACCCTTCATTTCATATTGCTCCAGTCCACTCAGCTGTAGAAATGAGTTTAACCTGGAGAGGGATGGGCTCTGCCAGACTTTCTCACCCTTGACACACTGCATGGCTGAAGTGCCCCAACGACCCCCAAGGGGTTAAGGGACTTATCAATTATCAATTTTTTTTCTATTTTGATAATGTCTCAAATTAAAATGCTGATTATTGTAAACCTGTTGAAATTTATAAATTCTGAGTATTTTCAGGTAAAGTATAACTTGTGTGATTTCTCCAGTATTACATATCTAAACAGGTCACAGCATTATCTTTTACAACTTTTAGGATTCATAATTCTCACCATTGCAGTTTGAAGTTTAGGAAATTTAATGACAAAACCCATACATTATGTTTGTGATTTTCAGACGGTAGAATTTCTGAAATTCACTCTGTAAATTCAAGGCAAAATTTAA
>JAOPJW010010025.1:50395569-50414370 GCA_027122535.1 Octopus maya | reverse complement strand
TTTTGACTTACCATTTTCCACCACACTTTCTGGATCATGTTCATACTATTTCTCACCTTTTCCAATCTAAACTTTTAAATAATACCTGGTGTACCATCTAGTGACATTGTTAAACATTCTTTCATCCTCTCAGAGCATAATTTGCATTATTATTATATTTTTCTCCACTCAGTATTAAATTGTCATTCTGCAGGAGTTTAATTACTTGAGATCAAGCTACATTAATAGCCTTAGGTATCTAGCCACTTTTCCATTGTAATAATAGCCTATTGACCTCTGCATGTAAGTGCAAAGCTCTATAGTTTGTTGTCAACTCCCTTTTTTTAAAACTTATTATCTTTTGAAGAGCTTCCTTTCTCCATTTGATTATTATTCCTTTATAACATCTGATAATGAATACTGCTCTTAGGTTTATGAGTTTGATGTCATTTATATCATTAGCTTTTGAATTTTAATAACCTCCTTAACCTTTAGAAATAGTTCCCCTTAATCTTTGCTTTTCATCATTCCATTCTGAAACTCCCATATATTTGAATCAGTTCTTATGCCTTCTTCTTATACCCACACTTACAAATACCAGACTTTATTCTGATGCTGTTATTAAAGACTCTCACTGATTTAACAAAGGTATATAATTCCTTTTCAGTTTTGACAAAAATGGTTTTCAGTTTGACCTGTTGTTCTAATCGTAATTCATTTTCTGCTTTTCCTATCAACTAAATCTCCGTATTATGGACACCTTTCTTGTTTCATACATCACTCTAAACATTTCAACTTCATCATTGTATCTTCATCATTGTATCTTTCTACTTCCTTCAACTTCCTTCATTACTGTATCTTTCTACTTCCTTCAGCTTCTCAAAATTTATTTTTTTATATTTTGAAGTTCTGCTGGAACTTATGTCCTCCTCTCTCATGTCATTTTATTTTAGTTACGTTACAGCAATGCTTTACTGCAGTTCTTCAATTACAACATTCATTCCCTCTTTTCCCTTAACACATTGTCTTTTCTTTTTTAGTGTTTTAATTAGTGTAACTTCCTTTGAGAAATTGTTGCTGACTTGCTTCCTATCTCAATCTCTTGATGCGATCTTCTATTCATCTTTTACTTTATAGTATTTGTCTGTTCTGGGTTGACCTAATGTGACTAAACTCTTAGATTACTACTTCTGCTACAACTACTGTGGTACTTTGTTTTATTGTTTTTCTACTGAATGCTCTAAAAGTTTGGCAGACTTGTTACCACTTTATGTAATGATAGGCTCCATACATTGTCAACAGCTTTCTAGTTTTTTTCTCATGTCTGTCACATCTGGTCCAGTCTGCAATTCCAACTCCATATCTGATTACCAGTACTACTCTTGCATTTATTACTTTGATAACTGTTATGGGGATAATAGTAATAATGGGACACCCCTTCCCATTTGACGAGCAGTATGTGCTAGTCATTATAAATACTGTGACACAGGAAGTTGAGGGTGCCAGTTGAGTAGTAGGTTGATAGATAGTCGTGTTCTTACTTATCTAACTAACTATACTGCTATACTGGAGTGGGTGCCATAACAGTCTGGCAGAGGATTACAACAGTAGCAATAAGAAATTAACAAACTCACAAAGAATTAACAAACTTACAAGGATTAAACAAATTCACAAGGAGTTACAAAACTCACAAAAGTTTTTTGTGCGAATTTTATGGTATACAAAATCGTAAAACTATGGAAGAATTATTGGCTGGTTTGCTTGAGTTGCAAAAACAGTAACAACAACAACTGAAAAAAAACTACTATTACTATTATAGCAACAAATGCTACAATTAATGAATAGTAATTTGTCAAAAAATGCTGAAAGGATGTTCTCACCAGATTATGTCGCAAACTCAATAACAGTTTTAAAACAGGAATACCAACTCATACAGTGAATACACTACAGTTGAATTATGATTACAAAATGTAATATTTACCATCAAAAAAACTAGGCCATGCAGATGCGTTGTCCAGACTGATAGCAAAACTCTGTGAGCCATTTGATGATATAATAACCACAGCTTTAAGATCAGAAGGAGAAATAAAAATGTAATGTTGAATGTGGTACATGAATTACCACTGACCCTTGAAGACATAAAACGAAATATGGAAAAGGACAAATTCATAACAGAAATGAAAAGAATACTATGGACAGGAAAAGTAAAGAGGAACAGGATTTGTGTGAAACAAAACTAAGACATGAACCTATACTCAATTTGTGATGGCATGCTGATATATGCACAGAGAGTAGTAATACCTGAAACATTGCAAAAGAAAATGTTGAGGGAATTTCATGTTGGAAATCCTGGTATTTTGAGGATGAAAATTTTAGTGCATAGCTATATATAGTGGCGAAAAATGGATAGCGAAATTGAAAATTAAGTGAAAGGCTGCAAAATTAATGGCAAAATTACTGATGATACAAAGTAGATGTGCTATGGTTGAGATTACACATTGATTTCGCTGGTCCCTTAAATGGTTCATACTACTTAGTGGTAGTTGATAGTTTCTTTAAGTGGCCAGAAATTTGCTTGTCTAAAAAACCAACCTCCTCAACTGTGACAAATTTTCTACATGAGCTGTTTGTGAGATTTGGCATCCCAGGCATGATAGTGTCTGACAATGGAATGCAATTTGTGTCTTTCGAGTTTAAAAAGTTTCATAAGACGTTCACTGCAGAACATGTAACTATGGCACCATACCATCCCAGATCTAATGGACAAACAGAATGCATTGTCGATACGTTTAAGAGAGCCCTAACAAAGTCGAATAAGGAAGTCATGGATGAGGTAGCTCTAGAACAATTCTTAAGAGTATAGTGCATGATTCCAAATCCAAATACACCAGTAGGTATGCCACCAGTGGAGCTGATGTCTGTGAGGAAAATAAAATCAGTCTTCAACAAATTACTACCTGGTAAGAAAAGAAAATTTGCGATGGATAATAGGGCAAAATTTTACAAAATTGCTGAAAATGTATTTGTTAGGAGATATAAGAATGGAAAACATCCTTTCTGTTCTGCTGGATGTAAATTGTTACTTTCTACATGATTATATAACTTTTCCACCAAGATACCAGTCATAAGCTTCTATATAAATGGTAAACAGGTTATAGGTTGAATATTTGATACCAATTTACCTTTCAAGTACTTCTCGAGACATAACCAATGTTCATCCTCTTGTCATCCAGGTAGAGTCAAGACCCTACTGCAGGCATTCATCCGGGTGTGCAGTAATCCTTCCAGTGATTCTTCAGCCAATAATGTTGTGCTCCATCTGAGCTAGGTCCCTTCCAATTCATTTTCTAACTTCAGTCTCACTGAATACAGATCAGTTCTGACATCTTTTTATCTTGGTACAGTTGCAAGATGCCTCTCCACTTGTGCTAGCCATTCTGTAATTTCTTTTTGTATTACTGGCCTGTTCCAAAGTTTTCCCCAAAATGCATTGCTTTTTCCACATCTGGAATCTGTTTCTGATGTTGTTCCCCCTCCATTTCCTCAAAAAAGATACCTACTATTTAATTGAAACAATCTATTTTGCTCAAAACTTTTGCACCTAGCATCATATCATTTCGATTTGGCCTTTTAACATTGTCGCTCTTTGTGACCTTCTTCATGTACAGTTTGTTTTCCCCTTTCTTGTAACCTGTACAGTCCATTCAATTTTCTATTTCATCCTTGAGTTCTTTCATTATCCAATTCAATTTCCCCAGTTCTTTCCATGTCTTTTCCAGCTTCATTTGTATTGTTTTCCTCCAGTTTAGTTCTTTCTTTTCCTTCCCTTTGTTTTTTTTCAGCATTCTTTGACTTATATCTTATCATGTCAGCTACAACATTACCAGTAGCTATTATTAACTGCTTTGTATCACCAATGTTTTTTGTTTTGATCAAGCTCAAAACACCATTTACTTTGCCTGTAGCTTTCTTTACTTTTCCTCTGTCCATGTACCTTACATTTTGTGGCACTTCGTTTTTCCCACCACAAATTTTATCTCACAACATTTTTGGAATCTCCTTCCCTTCTTCGTTCAAGTCTCGTGCAACATTTACTGTCACTTGCCCAGCTAAATCCTCTTCACTATCTACTTCATCAACATTCTCATCAATATAGTGATTTCCTTCTTTTTCTTTTTCTTCATCTCTTACCCCTTCATTGCCACTTTCTGACACTATTGTTTCACATTCTTTGTGTTCATTTTATTCTTCTCTAAATTTCTTCAACCTCTGACCCTGTAATCCAATCATTTATACAAATTTCCTTTACCTGATCTCTCAATCATTGGGTGGAAGTTAGAAAAACTACCTTTTCATCCAATATTCTCTTCATTCATTTCATGAAACCTTCTTTATTTGGCTCACTTCTCAGTAAACATTCAATCACAATCTTGTTTACATCTTTTTCTTATTTCATTTTCTTCTCTCTGCACTTTTGACTTCAATTCTGGTCCTGATCAATGGCTTGATGATAAGCACCAGAGCTTGATCAGATGTTCCTTGCCTGTTGTGTACGATACCTTCCCTCTTAACAGTTCCGGTCTTATTAACCCATTCACTCCTAATGGGACACATGTATCCCAAGATAATTTGACATCACTCATTTTGAAGTAGCATTTATAAGGTTGTACATTGTGCAATCACCGTCTCTAGATGGGTTGCCAACCAAGGCTCAGAGTGTTCACACATACCCTCATATACACTGTTAGATGGCTGTTGACTCCCAAGAGTTTATCTCCCCTTTGACAGGTCTTGTTTTTCTTCTCACAGTTTGTCCAACTACCACCCTCCTCCTCAACCTCATCAAGTGTGATTAGTAGGTTTGCCAGTTTAGTTGCTGACGACCGAACCATTAGTATGTTTATTTTAAACCTAATTACAGCATACATTCACCAACACCAGGAGCTTGATAGACCTTCTCTCCCAACCAATGCAATAAAACAAGTACAAACTATATAACTGAGGTCCCCTCCTCACCATATCTCACCATCACTGCTTATTCTAACATATTTACCTTAATATTCTTTATCAATATTCTTATTACTCTTGTTATAATAATAATTATTACTATCCTTGCCACAACTACTACCACTGTCATTATTATTAGAAATCATTATTCTTATTTTTACTTACATTACCATGCTTACTATCACTATCACAACTAATTTCACCATTACTATAACTATCAGTATTTTGTCACAATCATTTTTAAGATTTCTGGTATAGGTGGCAGGAATGGGATTGGGCGGATGCAGATATAAGTGAAACGCAATAGAAATTTAAACTACCATTTGAAATTTGTTGGAAAAAAGGAAACAAGTTAAAAAACATATTTATACAGTTATTATACATGTAAAAGAAGTAAACAAATGATTTTATCTCACCTTTAAATTCCTGCATATAATTCCATTCGTAGAAACTGTGACCAAAGGGCCAAAAAAGAGGAATACGATATATGAATGTTTAAATACCTAGTATTATTCTGAAGTGAGGCAGAGAGAACCAACAACGTCGCCATCTTCACTGTCATCATCATCATCATTCTTATTATCATTATTATTATTTAGGTGGTGAGCTGGCTAAATCATTAGCATGCTGGGCAAAATGCTTTGCAAAATTTTGTCTGTCTTTACATTACGAGTTCAAATATTGCTGTGGTTGACTTTGCCTTTCGTCCTTTCAGGGTCGATAAAATAAGTTCCAGTTGAGTACTGGGGTCGATGTAATTGACTCATCCCCTCCCCTGAACTTGCTGACCTTATGTCACAATCTGAAATCAGTGTTATTGTCTTCCTTGTTGTCGGCGGCAGCAGCGTCATCATCGTTATAATTAGAGATGTTATCTTCTTATTTAGTTACAAGCCACTTCAAATCTCAAGAATCTTTGTTAGAATACTTGCTGAGTAAGGCTTGCCCATTTTTGCAGGTCAACTATATGTGTCTCAATTCCAATATCCTTCAACTTCCTACAGGTAGCAGTTTGGGTGTCGTTCCAAGAGCACCAATTATCACAGGAATAATTTTCACACTTGTGTTCTGGAATCTCTTCATCTCTTTAGCTAAATTATATCCAGTTGTTTCTCAATTTCCTCAGTTTCCTTCATATCCACCCAACAATCATATGGTATTTTGAAATCTGTTATCTTACATTATTTCTTTTTTTCTATCCTCCATTCATATTTGGTTTTCCTTCAGTAGAACGATCAATCTCTATGGAGAAATCTCATAAAAATCCAGTAATCATTTATTTATTTTCACAGCTTGTTGTTTTCCTGCTTTATTGTTCATGATTGATAGTATCCATCATTAACTTATTTTTATAATATCATCTGGAATTGACAAAATATCCTGAAAAAAAAAAAGAATTTACAACTTTTTTTTTTCCTGGATATTTTGTCAATTCCAGATTATACTATAAAATCACATCAGTTCTAATTTATTTTGAGGTGTTCTTAATCTCTATTAGTGTCCTAATTATTAATTCTAACACTTCTTAATGACCAGTTCATTACATTGATATTTACCACTATATAACATATATCTATAGGACAATTGTTTGTGGAATTTAACATAGTTTGTGTTTCCTCCTGTGATGATTATTCATAGTTTCAGTCTTTGGTTGAAGGTTGTTTCCATGATTATTTCTTGAATGCTTCTTCTGCCATGAGTTTTGTTATTAACCATTAATTTTTATATCCATGTAATGTTTCTCTGCTCATTCTTTCAATAATTTGTAATTTGTTTTAATATTTAGATATTCTGAAATGTTTCAATATCAACCCCAAATTCTCTTTTTTTGGCTTTAAGTCCATTTCTTGTCTAATCATATCTAGCTACTGGTTGCTATCTTAACTCAACTGACATCTCTTCTTTTCTCTCTCTATACTACTTAGTATTTCTTCTCTATGCCCCAGTGATGCAACAGCTAATATGTTGCTTGCTATGACTTTCTTTTCCTTGAAGCCAATCTAGGTCGTCTGAAATATTTATTTACAACCTCAGCTTTTGCCTTTTCCTTCATCAGTGTATTAATTTCCACGTATCCCAAGGTATTTATATTGATTTTCCCACAAAAGACCATTTCCTTGTTCGTCAATTATGTTTATTTTTTATCACTAATGCTCTGCACATATTTATACCAAATAGCACAGTTATATATTTGGAGAATGAGAGAAAAGATTTAGAAGAGCTCCCTTGTTATTGCACACATGTCATGCAAAAATTATAGACCATCCATAGACAATAAATACTTTGTAGTTTATTCCTGTCTTCAATTCATTTCCAGTTCTCACTCTTCAGCTGCCTGTCAAAGTGATACATATTTGTATTGTCAGTAAAAAATAATGTCCACCTGTATCACTGCCATGATGACTTAAGGTTTTCTTTATTCTGTGCAGCCTAGAACACTACCAATACTACAACTGTCTATTTCTTTCCTGGTTAAGTACACATTTCTGTTTTGAAACTTTTCGTCAAGTTTTTACAGGCCTATTTCTTATTCCTTTTAATCTTATATTTTACCACTGCTCAACTTTGGCTCTTGCTGCTGGTAACTTGCTTATAGTTGGTGATCTTTTATAACAGTCAGACTCATTACTAAGTTTCTCCTTTCTTTTATCGTATTCCTATGTGCTAGTGGTTTTGCCAATGCTAAATAGAATCTACTTCATCCTTGAAGAAGTATCATTAAGCTTCCCAACTCTCTTAAAACTTATTTTGTACAATACTTTCTTGGTTGGTATTATGATATAACTATTACTCAAGGCTACTCTGACAAATATAATATAAATATAATCACTAAAATTGAAATAGACTAAGTATAACCTGCATCAACAAGAATCACTGGAATGCAAGTAAAAAGGAGATATATTAGAATAATTCATTCTCTTGTGAATGGCTCTACTAAAATCTTAGACATGTCATGTTCTTATATTACACAAATTAAGAACTAACCTTGTATTTTAAATATCTCTTACAATACTTCTTATATCTGATATAACAATTTTCTTAAATGTTCTGTTGTTTCTTTGATTTCACATCGTTATTTATCGTTAACTGAATTCACTTGCATGAAATGATGTCTTTTTTTTTTTTTTTTTTGAAATTGTTGAAATATTTCAAAACTCTTTTACATATCTGTGATACATTTTTAAACAGATAAACCTTTTGGATATATGGAAAGGTATTAAGACTTTTGTGCTTTATTTTAGTCAGCTCTCTATCGATTTCAGTTTTCATAGTCTATAGACTAATGAAATAGAAGTGGGTTCAACGCTCTTTCTTATTTGGGTTGTGGTTTGTTCATTTCTGAATAGATGTTGCATACTAAGATGGCTCAAACTTGAATAGATCATTATGGATTTCTGAATTGACCCAGTAAATCAATGTTTCTCAACCATTCTGTACCTATGGACCCCTTTGACTCCTTTACTCAGATGGACTGTCCTAGCCATTTGATGTTTTAAAAAAGACATGTTTATATCTATTTTGAGGATTAAATATTAGGAATTGTATGCAAAAAAATGTTAGAATATTTCGTGTATCGTAGATGTATAACAAATTTATTGTAGATAAATTTTTACAACAAAAATCCTTATATGGATCCCAATTTTGAACTACTGCAACAAATGAATTCTCAGTTATCCTTGTTGATGCATACATGTATGGCGTCAGGGTAAATAGTCGAAAGGGTTTTTTTCTGCAGAAGTATATAAAATGATAGCACAAATGCTCTGTTCATGTTACTTATGAAGTATGAGGATGTCTCTTCATAATTTTTGACCAGCTAAAAATAACTAAATCTTCCTCAAATCACCTACTATGGACTTAAATAAGGAGAGGATGCATCAAATACTGTAGTCCAACATATTTCTAATAAAGCTTAGGGATCAAAACTGACATGCTTTCATTATGGATCTGCTTGCTTGATCAAGGTTGATCTGCAGCTAAACAACAACATACAGTTATATATTTATGTACATAAATGGAAATAGTAACTTTAAAATACTGTTTGGGGAGAGGAGGTGATACTGATAACAAAAGTTATGATTTAAGTTTATAGAATTATGTTTGTGTGAGGTAGTTATCCATATTACACCTTTTATACATTTTTAATGTTTACTACAATGATAAAGTGAATGCATGATAAGCACTCACTATCTGAGAAGAAAATACAGATCAGTCGAGACAGCCTTTCAGTTTAGCATAATATCTGTCAAACAGCATCTTCTCTAGTGTTCAAAAGTAAAAAGAACATCTTATGGGTCAGGAGAGAAGTCCTGAAGGAGTACACATGTTTTCTGTGATCCCACAAATGCTGGACAAATATATCTCTACAAGGAAAAGGACACATTGCATAAAACCAAAACTGATTTGTATGGTTATGTTTCATATAAACTTCAGAAAGCTTCATTTGAATTTTTGAATTTTTGAATTTGTGACCATTGCATCATGTCATGTTTTGATGGTTATGTTGTTGCTAAGAGACAACTACAATATACCTTATTAAACAAAACTGATAACAAAGCCCTTAGTACACTAGAAGTGTAGCCTATCATCTGACTTATTTCAACATTTCTGTGATATAATACACATATTACACATAAGATCAATGGGTACTATGGACAATGAGAACATATGAAGCACAGGAAATAAACAAAAATAAAATGAGGACCAACATAGAATTCCCTTCATCATCTGTCACATGTAGGTAATGAGAATTTTAGCACCTAAAGACAGCATTATTACTATCCAGTTGTTCCAGTAACTACAGGATATACTACTGGGAAAATATTCAGCAAATTTAGGACAACAAAAATAGATATAAAAAGTATTACTAGGTGTTTCAACTGAGGCAAACAAAACACAGGATATTTTGAGCACTGCATAAACAGGATATCATTGAAGTCTTTGGAATGAAATGAAATAAGGGACATTTGTTTATAGAACTTGCTCTGGGGGAAATAAGGAATAGTCCCTGAATGTAAAAGCAATGGAAAAAGTAGGAGAGTAATAAAACTTGCTACAGAAACAGATTAAAAGGGAATGAAGATAAATGTGAGAGGAAGTGGATCAGTATTGCAACCTGATAAGGGTTGAGACAAAGTAGAGAATCAGAGAGAAAGGGAACAGACATCAAGATAAACTGTGTTGCAAGCAGAGCTAATTTGTTTCAAAATTTGCATGATTACAGGTCTGAGTGGAAGAAAATAAGTACCAAGTGAGAACATATAACACTGGAAACAAACCAAAACTAAAATGAACATGAGCATAGAGTAACTTTATCAGTTGTCATGTTGATTATTAATACTATCCACCAATATCAGTAGTTACAAGATAAACGCTACTAGGGAATAATTCAGTGAAGACACAATATTGAAATTCTGATGATTCATTATTACAATATATTTAGTGATTGATCTTCACTTTTAATTAGATGTGATTGCCTATGACTCATTATCCTTCAAAAACTTGTATAATGAATAGAGTCAATCACTTGATCTCTTCTGATCAGAGCTATCTATTAACAAGTAATTAGCCCTATTGGTTTCAGAGGTGTAAAATGAAACTTGTAACATACTTTTATATAACTTCCAGAATAAGTGAAATGGCTTGTAACTAAAAATCAAGCAGTTTGTAGGCTTAGATTGTCAGAAATTTAACATTTATGCTAAAGTTAACACCTCAATACAACACATAATAGTTTTTGTACAGAGAGGTTTCACATTGGTCAGTTTAATGCAAGCTTTTTACTTCCTTTGTGTGTGTGTATGTTTTTTTTTCTTATATAACCAAAACATTTAGTAGTTGAAATGGTATTTCTAACACATTCTCTGGTTCCAAATATTTGGACAGTTATTTTCAATCTTTGAGTCATCTAAAATCATTGAACCAAAGGCTTTACCTGATGTAAAAATCTCATAACACCTACATGTGCTCTCCCTGTTGTGTATGTGTCTTAATGTAAATTATCTGAATGTATTTTAATTTTGAATATAGTGGTATATTTATATCTAGAGCAAAGATTAGTAAATATTTTTTTCTCTGATACTGAAAAGAAATTAAAGATTTGGAAAGCAAGTTCTTGTTATCAGGCAGGATTTAGTGCCCATCACCCATTACAGGGCCTTTGGACTTGTAGGAAGGAAGGAGGATTGTATTTTCAAACTAGAAATCTGGCCCAAATGCTTGCTACAGAGTAGACGTCTTTAAAGGTATCGTAGATGTTTGGTGATGGTGTTAAACCAGGAAATGTGTTGAGATTGCCATCTGTGTAGGTCAGCAGTTCTCAACCAATAACCATAGAGACCCTGAAGGTCCATTTAATATTTTTCTGGGGTCCGTGCGAAAAATAGTAAATTGGGGATCCACCGTAGTACCTTAAGGGCCCCTGAAAAAAACTGGCATTAGGAAGGGCATCTAACCATAAAAAAACAAGTCAAAAACAAATACATTAACCCAATGTAGTCGTCTACCTGGCCAGCTCTTGTCAAACCATCCAACACATACCAGCATGGTAAACGGACATTAAATGATCATGTATGTATGTATGTATTAGAAGTAACAGCTAGGTTTCTTTCTCTAACATTTTACATAGTTCAATCTACACAAGGGAATGTGTGAAAACAGAAAAGGAATTTTGAAAGAAGTATGGCTATGGGGGTCTACCAGAATAAAATAATAATCAAAGGAGTCCATACAGCAAAAATCTTGTTGAGAACCCCTGATGTAGACCATGGTGTGATTTGAACTCAGAGCACAAAACATCGGGACAGATACCATAAGACATCCAATCCAGTAGCTGTGAAAATTACAGTTCCATCATCCTTACAATCCACCTTGGTTGGTACACCCTGAAAGGATGAAAGACAAAAAAATAGCATTGGCAGGATTTGAACTTTAGAGTTAGAGTAAGCACTGCAAAGCATTCTGCCTGATGCTCTACTGACTTGCACAATTTACCACTTATATTAGTTACATATAAAATGCTCTTACCACACAGGCTTTTAGAAAGTATTCTATACCCATGAATGCAAGTCTACCATATTTTTCTCATTTCGAACTGTGTTACAAGGAAACTCTAGCTTGAAGGAGAGCAGTACGAAACTATATCTATTGCCTATAATTATTGATTATATTCCTTTTGAGTGGGCCTCACAGAGGTGAGGTAGCTGAGTTCCTTTCAAGTGTTGGATTTCATACAGGCAAAGTGACCGAGCTTCACACATATATCTGTGTGTGTCGTGGTGTCTGTATTTGTTCTCATGCCACTGTTTGACAATTGGTTTTGGTGTGTTTATGTCCTTGTAACTTAGTAGTTAGGCAAGAAACCAATAGCATTAATACCAGGCTTAAAAAAAGTAAGTACAAGGGTCAATTCATTCAACTAAAAATTCTTTAAGGTAGTGCCCCAGTAAGGCCACAGTCTAATGACTGAAGTGAGTAAAAAATAAAAGATAAAAGGAAGGAAAGCTATAAATGGAAGCTTATGTGAACTTTGTATTTGTCATTATTTTCAGTTCTGATCAAACATACTTCTGATAAAGTCATTCAAGCTATGACCATTACAACATTTCAGATATTGTTTATCTCAGACCACAATATGCAATGTGTTCTTTTTAAAAAAGAAAATATAGTGGGTGGGATTTGAAAGGAATATTTCTTCTAAGTCAAATGACTGTGTACAAGCTTCCTCACCAGCTTATGGGTATTGGATTAGATAAATAGAATAGAAAGGGTAGAAGTAAAGATTGAGATATGCAGTTGAACTTTGTTCTTGCTTTTGATTCTTAGTAGATTAAATTTAATCATTGCAAGTTGTGTTAGATCCTTCACTGGAGAAATCTGTTTATTCTTGATGGTGAAGTCCTTAAATACCTGTTGAACAACATGTGTACTAAGTAAATATTGCTTCATATACACAGTGGTATTATTACTGCTGATGTATGCAGAGGAAATTGCAATGCTCTTCAATGAGCTGTGATCTGACACAAGTGGGAATTAATTATTTCCTATTAGTCTCCTTTTGGCACTGAGCATGTAGTGCAAGCCAATCAAAAGGCTTTTTATTTAACCCCTTCTCTGTCTCTTCTTTCTCTTGTGCTTTCTTTCTCCCGTGCTCTCTCTCTCCCTTCTCGCTCTCCCCCTCACTAACATACAAACATATACACACAAGATTCATCATTCTAATAGGGGTTACATTTATTCCTCTCTGTGAGACAGAATTGAAGTTTAAGTTGCTATTATCTAGTATAGATATATGCAAATAATGAAACTTGTTAATTACTACAAAACACACATAATTGTTCATTCTTTCATTGGTTTTCTTATTCCTTCAATAAACTCTTTCTTTCTATTTCCATCTTTTCCTCTCCCCTTTTCTTTCCCTCTTCCCTACCCCTCCCTCTTTTTTCTATGTGTCACTGTGTGTGTGTTTTGTGTGTGTGTATGAAGACTATCATCTCATTGAAATATCCTATATTCACATGTTGGAAAATAAACTATTCAAAATATCCATGAATATAATATGATATAAGTACCACGCCTGCATATTTGAATTATTAAGAAATGAATTGGCCTTAGTAAACTTAGTCATTAACTGCATCTCTGATCCCTCATAAAAAAGACTGCTTCATTGAAATCAAATAGAAATTTAACTGCTGAATTGAATAAAATTTATATTATGATATAAAAGACAAAAGTTAACAGAATACAAATGAGCTAAGAGGTAAGCTAAATCTTGCAAAAATAAAAACCATAATAAGAATGAATACAGAACTCTGCTATCACCAGAGAAATAGTCATGCTTGACATCAAGAGAAGGCAAAGATAGGAATTGTATATTTTATATCTAATGTAAACTATGAATGCACATAAAATGCTGTGGGAAAACAGGCAGGCTGACAAAACTGGATTTTATTATAGGAGTAATTAGAAATAAGAACATCTGCAATATGAATTTTTTCAAAAACTTGGAAGACTCCCTAAAAGTTATTGACAACTTTTGTTATTTAAGTGACCTTGTCAGTTGTGAAACCATGGTAGTCATTGTAAGAACAGAATGGTAAATGTTCAAGATGTTATTACCGCTACTGGAATCAAGGGGATTGATTCTATCTACAAATAGAAGGTAAATTGCTTTGGCTTGTGTAATGGACATGGGTACTGAATGCAGAGAGGATGGATTGAAAAGAAATAAAGTGAACTTGCCCCAATGAATATGCAATATCAACATTCATTTAAGACACCAAGCTGGCAGAATCCTTAGTACTTTGTGGCATTTTGTCCATCTTTACGTGCTGAGCTCAAATTTCACTGAGGTTGTCTTTGTCTTTCATCATTTCAGGGGCAATAAAATGAATACCAGTTGAGCACTGAGGTTGATACAATTGAATTATACCCTCTCATGAAATTGTTGGTCTTGTGTCAAAGTTTGAAAATAATATTAACATACATGTGAGAAAAACAATTTAAAAGGAATCAGCTGTGTGTTTGACATGAGATGCAAATGAAGGATGACTGTTGGAAAAAGAAGTGCTTTGTGGAAAAAATCTACAGAAGAGGAACACTGAGGGAGACATGCAAAGAAATTGTGAAGGGGCTGATCTGAAGATCCTAATACTTGTAAAAAAAAGATTATGAAGAAGAGCAATAAGTGACAAGATGCTATACTGGAGAACCAATGTCAGCATAGAAAGACAGACATAAAATGGTGATGGTTATAATGACTTGTTTATAAATAACTGCAATCGCAATCTCAACGTTTTGTTATTTAAAAAAGCAAATATAATATTTCTATATCTGCTTATGTCAACTGCACACATTCAGAAAGTTTGGAACTAGTAGAAGTTGTAATCAACTGATAAAGGACACACTATAGTGGATTTTTTTTATAGATCTCCATCAATAAAATGTTTTTTCTAGCTTAGTCAAATCTTATGAAAGTTTGAAAAAATAAAGTAAAACTACCATTCACAAGCTCACCTCTTAGACTGTTTCTACTACTGCCACTAATTTTGTAAAAATACTCCAAAATTCTATTTTCTGATTTTCTATCTAACATTTGTGAGCTCAGCAGTCATAGTTGTTCTATAATATTTGCTTGTAGTTGACCCATTGAGCTTCTTCCAACTTACCTAAGTTAAATTATGTAATTACTTTTTGCCCACATATTTGGTGCTATGCCAAAAATGTAATTATTTTACTTAACATTTAGTATTACCAATATGTTCCAAGCAACAAAACACATCTTAATTTTATCTAGTATACTCTAGTGTAGTGAAGCTATAAAGTCCAACATGGACTCTTATTGCATTAAATATTTTCTACATCACAGTGAATCTAGGATACTTTTTCAGTTCATTGGGTTTATTCATGAACTCTTAAGGTATTTCATTAAAGATTACATCAGCAGGAATGTCTTCAACTAGAGAACTTGCTTTCTTTATCACTTGGATTAATGATTTTTTTTTTTACCTTGAAATTGAATTTTCTTTGACAATATTTGAAATCTCTGTTACTTTCCTTGATATCACTGTTGCTATTAACAACCTTCATCTTATACATCTTTGTCTACTATAAACTAATTTCCACTCTTCTTGATCTCTGTTCTTCACATCTGGCACATATCTAGTCTATCATTCCAGAACACTCAGATTATCTGATTTTGCCAGTTATGTAGTAATGACTTTGATTTCCTCTTCAGATCTCAGGAAATGCATCACTTCTTTTTATTCATTTATCATATCAGTACTGAACTTCAGCAATTCCAACTTCTCTGCAAAACCACTACAGTTCTATCACATATACTTTTAAATCTGAATGCAAAGTTCTATCAAATTTCACTCATCTGCTCTTTCTTTTCAAAGGATTATTCTTTGTAACTTTTGCTTCCAATATTCTGAGCTGGAAACCACTCCCATCTTAAATCACTCTCTTCTCTTTTAATGAACAAATATCTGTGTTGTATATTGATTGATCAGAATTTCCATCCACTATCCAAGACCAAGAAAATCAAATATTTCCTGTTCTCAGTGCTTTATTCTATTTTAAACATTATCTTCGCATACCACCCTGATAACCACATCATAATAGTCATTTCTAAGCCATCATCAACAAACTGCACTTCTCTCAACTTTGTATCATGTACAACCTCTGTAATGTGTTATACATAGATTAAACAGGACACTGTTTGAGTATATAATGCTAGGAGTATTTTCTTGATGTCTAGAACTGCACTTTGTAATTCTTCAAACATGACACTTCATCGCTTTGAGTCACTCTACAAATCAAATTTTGGTGTGTCATATCACTTTACACAATGGATCTTGAAACATTTGTTAACATAAAGAGAAATATTTCCTTTTCAGTCTTGGAACTTCTTCATAACTTATCAACATTGAGTGGTTTTCCTTTTTTGTAACGTTTTTCTTAACTGTTTTTCATTGTTCTTTTTTATTTTTCCTTCATATTTACTTTCTGACTTTCTCTACCTTGTCTGTTCTGTTTCTGCTTTCTCTTCTGTTGTCACCTAATCTTTACATCTTTTTCCTCTCTTTACAGTTGTTATAGCACATTCCTCACCTTATTTTTAGCTTTGGTTATTCTATATTACCTCTGTTAAAGTTCAAGTTTAACTCTTTGTTGATCGTCAAATTTTAACCTAAGCTTGTCCCACTTTTTTCCCTCCTTATTCTTTTCTCACTTCTTTTACCTTTCCTTCTCTTTCTCATTTTTCCTTTTTTTAACATTTTATTTTGTTTTCTTGTGTATGTTTTAGTTCTGACCACTTACTGACCATCATCTTTCCCCCTAACTTCTATCTTTTCTTCCTTCTTATTGCTGTCATATTAAGTCACTCTAACATTATCCATTTTTTAAGCTTTATTGACCTGATTTTTGCTGATATAAACCATCACTTGTCTCTTAGTATTCCAGTGTCTAACAAGTATATATTTGCTCTATTGCAATATTTGTTCATTTTCTATTTTATTGATCTTACCAGTACATTACTTTTAGGTTATCCTTTGGGGAATACAGCTATTTTATTAAAGAATTCTACTCACATTTAGCCAATCCTCTCTCCACATAACTTTTGCACTTTGTTTAGTTTGACAACAATTATAAAGTAGATATATCATCAATATTAATTCAGTCATTAAAATTCAAAAGAATTCCCATTTTTAAGATTCTTTATTTAGTTTTCCAATAACCTTTCAGTAGTTCAACCTGACTACAAAACTCTCAATAGATTGTATAACTTTTACATATTTACATATTTTCTGTTTTGTCATTTGTTTTCAATATTTATCTTACATGATATAACAACGTTAGGGTGCTAGATTCTTGACTTAGTGATCATAGTTTCAAACTCACAATTATTTAAGTTTTAAGTGCCTTTATTCTAATTAGCTCAGTCCTTTTATAACTATATGCTAGATTGGCCTGTGTTATATAGATTAAAAAGTGAAAAAATTTTTTTTATTTTATCTGAACTAATACATTTTCAGATCTTCTCCACTAGTTTTTCCTGGCCAAATATTGAATTTATAATCTTTGTTAATCAAAGAAAATGAAAATATACTTTATCAATCAAATTTAAGGCACTTATTTTTTTTAATCTTTCAGTCTTATTTTGGTAATAGAAGCAGTAGGGACAACAATGAGTGATTGGCTAGACATTAGTAGTTAAATTTACTTCAATTTCACTACCATCTTGAAAAATGATTAGATAATGCCCTTTAAAAAGATGGGTGGTCACAACTTGATCACAACTCTGATTATTCACAGTTGATCTGGTGTTAATCAAGAACAAGGACAACAATAGTATAATCATAAACAAGATGTATGGGACAATGTAATCCCGAATATGCAATAAGATTCCATAGTCATGGAAGGAGTGTCATTGATCACAGGAATGCTTGATCAGAACTTACCTGTGAGCATGGAGGGACTCAACAACAGCAAAAATGATAAAAGTAATTAGTATAAATAAATATCGGTTTCAAATTTGACTTAAGGTCAGTAATTCTGGGGGACGGGTTAGTCAATTACATCGATCCCAGTGTTCAACTGTTACTTATTTTATTGATCCCAAAATGATGAAAGGCAAAGTCAACCTCATAAGAATTTGAACTCATAAGTTACAGACAATGGAATGCTGCTAAGCATATTGCCTGGTATGCTAAAGATCCTGCTAACTAACAACCTTATAATTAGTATAGATAAATATCAATAAATAAACCTTGAAAATTATTGCTCATGGTTCCAAAAAAAATTATGATCTAATAGAATGGAGGCTTTCTTCTAAAACCAGGAAGGAATGGAATATTTATCTGATGTACAATTGCCCTTTAAGCATAACGGATGTAATATGATTAATATTAGTCAACAATTAAACTATGATTTTCCATTATTCTTAAGTTTCAATTCAACTGAAATGCCTTTGTTTTTTAAATATTTATAAATGCTTTTCAGTTTGATTGTCTGCTTAACGTAACTATCTTGGTTTGAGCTTAAGTTTATATTGTTATATCTCTAATTTTAAGAAAGTCAAAATCAATATGTAAAGTATATTCTAATTCAGGTTAGCTGGGAAACTTCAGTCTAAAAGTAGTGCTTATGAAAGTAATTTAGGTTTGATTAGTTAAGAAGTACAGATCATAGCAGCATATGTAAATAGTTATAATCAAAAGGAAAGAGATACATTATCTGTTATTGTTGTATGAATGTGTTTAGTGAGGCTCATGCAATAACACAAATTTTTCACAATTTTTCTTTTTCTTT
>JAOPJW010010025.1:49586411-49596868 GCA_027122535.1 Octopus maya | reverse complement strand
TGTCCACTCCAAAATGAAACCCCATATTTCATGAAAGCCTGTAATCGTTTAAAAGTTTCTATTGTTTTCAGATTGCTTAAGCATATTTAGTCTTGTACACGTCATTCTTTCAACCCTGATATAACGCCACTTATTATCATAAATAACTTGTAGGACCTTGTTTGGCCCTGTCTGTATTTTGAAACTGAATCCACCTGTTTGTTGCTTGCAAAGACAGTGGGAAATTTCTTCGTCCTGTCAAGAGGGAACAGTGATTGATGCGTTTCCACTTGATTCATGATGTCGCTGAGGTGGATGCCAACGGAGAAAAAGTATCAACTTCCATAAAGTGCAAAAAATAAATGGAAGGAAATAAGTTGGTAAATATTTTGGTGAGAATGCAAATAGCTGTTATGTGGTAGCAGGGCAAGCTAGGAATAGCAGCCAAATCTTTCCTTTTCCGGAAAAAGGAGCCATTTATGCATGATTTCAATGTCACATTCATTCAAAGCATACAAAAGAACCTGGAAAAGAAAAAAAAGACCTGTGAAACAAAACTTTCTTGGTGGGAAACTTCGAGGTCCCCACTACCCCTCCCACATTTCTTTTCTGGAAAAATGTGGCTTGCGATGAGTTTGGAGGTCAAATACATTGAATGTATCTGAAAAAATCTGTGGAAAAAAATTATTCCACACTGAGGTATGAAATATTTACCAAAAGAATGAAATCTTGTACTGATTATACCTGTATTTTAATTAATTCAAATTAATGTACCTCATTTTGAAAATTATTGTCAGTTGCTATCTGGGATAATTTTAGTAACAAGTCAAATAGATAAGATGTATTAAGAATTTCAATTTTAGTAGTTATCCATAATTTTATTGCTTTTACACTTGCTAATTAAATTTACCTATTGTGACATCTTTGTATATCAAGAACTCTGTTTTTTTATAATCATTATTTAAGAGTAAGATTTTTGAGAGGTTCAGCTACTATTTTCAGCTAGTCAAATGACAACCAAATTGTTGTGTTTACCAAACCATAACATATCTGATGGCATTTGATGTTTGAGCATTAAGAAGAGTATTAGAGAAAACTTCCAATATATCTGTGCCATTAGATAAATCTAAATCATGTGACAATATTGTTTAAAGACAACACAAACCCTATAAATTTAATTCATTTTTAATTTGGAATGAGATTTATCCTCTGGAGTTTTATCCATGATTTATTCTATGGCAGCAAGCTGGCAGAATCATTAGCTTGCTGGGTAAAATGCTTAGCGAGTGGCATTTCAGCTATCTTTACGTTCTGAGTTCAAATTTCACTGAAGTCGACTTTGCCGTTCATCCTTTCAAGATTGATAGAATTAGTACCATTTGAGCACTGGGGGAGCAAAGTAATTGACTTACCCCTGCCCCCAAGCTTGCTGCCCTTTTGCCAAAATTTAATGTATTTTATAGCAGTGAGCTGGCAAAATCGTTAGCAGCATTTCACCTGTCTTTGCATTCTGAGCCTAAATTCTACTGAGGTCAACTTTGCCTTTCATCCACTTGGAAGTCAAAATAAGTACTAGTTGCATATGGAGTCGATGTTATCAACTAGCTCCTTCCTGCCACCCAATTTCAGGCCTTGTCCCTGTGGTAGAAAGGATTATTTAATGTATTTTGTTTATTATACATTAGCAAATTTTTCTCATTTCAATGACTGTAGATAATTATTTTTACAAAGCATGAGGCTATTTACATTTAGTTAACCCATTTACTGCAAAATTAAATCAGTATTTTCTGCAGGTCATGTTGCTCCAATACAGTTGACTTATCACAAGAAAAAATAGTTTCAAACATGACATTCTTGAAGAAAAGATAGATTGGTTTCAATAACTGCCTTCTGCCGTTTAGGGTAATGGAGTTTTGAGTAAATATATATCTGTTTTCTACAGTAAATGGATTAAATAGCTCATTTGAGAAAGCATTTGTCTGAAGATCTAAAGGTTATTGTTTCCATCTTGAATTTCAGTATGGTAATGAGGTTCTGTTTTACTTTTTTTCCTCTTGAAATTATTATTAGTCAAAATTTCTATAGTTTGATTTTCTTAGGGAAGATGATAGAAGGGGAGGTTACTGTCATATATATACATATTAGGACGTAACTATCATCACAATAAGATGAAGTAACATCACTCGAGTTACTTAGCAGGTAAGAGGAAGTGAACGCATCCTGACGAGGCTTTCAAGAAAGACGAAACTATTAATTTCTTACAAAATGACATTATTTTTGCAATAGGAATACTAGACAAACAAAAATGGCAATAAATTCCTCGTTATCCTTTCTAAAACAATTCTTCGCTGCTTTCCTCTTTTGTCCCATTTAACGAATCACACACACTAACATACATAATGGTTGTTGCACTGTAGTGAGACAATGCCACTTCCCTTCTCAGATTGACTTTCTTCCATTCTCCCACTCTCACCAATGTCTTATTGGTCTCCATCCAATTTATTAAACACACTGCTCGACTTTTCTGACTTCAGTCGACAGGCGAAAAAGAGAGAAAAAAAAAGGCTTCCATTCTCATTTCATCGTTATTGTTTTTAACCAACATCTTCAACTTTTGACACGACTAAACGAAAGCCTTTTTTTCTCCCTTTTTTTATTACTTCTTCCTCTTATCATTTAGAAGTAATCAACTAAAAAAAAAAAAAAAAAAGATAATGAATGTGTATGATACACATGTTTAAACGAAGCTGGTGCCAACCTTTTGCAAATAATAGCAGCACCACCACCATCCGCAAATTAGCTTGTGTTACCGAAACAGTTACGGGTGTTGCTTGAAGAAAGTTTTCTTTAATTCTAAGATCTTTAAGCCTTACACAGACATATAACTTACAAATATTGAGAATAGCAGAGAAATACATTTTATTACTGCCGAGTAAATTGTATTTCAAATCATTCATATATATAAACAAAAAATTTGAAAATTCATTAGTTTATATTTCGTCTAGGTTTAATTTTTGTTTTCTCTTTAAGGCCTTTCAATATCTCTCTCTCTCTCTCTCTCTCCGTATACGTGTATATATACTCACACGAACACGTGTATATCATTTTCTCTGATAAAGTACGGTCGCCTGTAAACATTAGTCAATAGATTAATTAACCAACAATTCCAATCTCGTTTTGGCATAGATTATTATCTATGCAACTTACAGATTTTTGTTTTCTTTTTCAAAATAACTAGTATGATGATATCAATAATGTAGATTTGTCTTAGGAAATATACTAGAGGAATATAACTGTTACATATATCATAAAATAGAAAAAAAAATCGCACCTTAATTTAATTGCTTTAAAAAGCAAAAAATATACAAAAAAAAATTGAAAAGAAATGTAATGGAATAAGTGAGAAAAGAAAGAAGAAATAAAAAAAATTGTTCTATTTACGTTTTATTCATTATAGCAGAAATTTTAGTTTATGTTTATTTCTTCAAGGATTTATTAAATTCTTTACCTGATACCACCGACTTACGCGCGCGCGCACACACACAAACACTAATATTCATCGTTTCTAAGGCATAATTTGAGACTGTTAGGGAGTGTACTTTTTTTTTAACGTTATAACATAATACACCCAACGATGGATGGATGGCTTATTTGACAGCGAACAGGAGGAGGAAAAATAAAGAAAAAATAAAAAACAAACTAAAATATAAGAAAGGGTAGGGCAAGAATAACAAAAAACCGAAGTGGAATAACATTAAAAACTATACTGCCAAACATTTCGTTTAAATAATAGAAAAAGAAAGAAACAAAAAGCAGCAACATGTAATGACGAAACCAAATTAGGCGGTTGATTGGGGACTAACGTTAACAACACTAGCAGCAACAATTTGGCAAAAAAATAAGAGGAAAAGGAAAAGTTGTATGTTGAAAACTGAAAGCTGAGATCGACGTAAGCAAAGATGAAGGACTGTTGTCGATTTATCGCTCTCATTGTCTTTCTATCAGCATCCACTTTCATTTCATTGGAAGCAACTCCAAGCCGGCTAACAGAAAGAGGTGAGTAACTTTTGAGAAAGTTCCTGTTATCATTCATCTTTTACTTGCTTCATTCTTTGGACTGTGGCAATACTGTTGCACCATTTTGAAGGGTTTACTCGAACGAATCGCCCCCAGTACTTGTATATACATTTTCTTTTAAAAGCCTGATACTTGTTCTGTCGTTCGCTCTTTGCCGAACCGCTTCATTACAAACCAGCACCGGTTGTCAGTGCTAGATACGTACGTATGCTATATACATACATATATGTATCTTTTATCTGTTCTTTTTTTCAGTCGTTAGACTGTGCCCTTGCTAGAGCACCGCCTAGAAAGTTTAGTCGAACAAATCAACCTCAGTACTTTTTTTTAAAGTCTGGTACTTATTCCGTATAACTCTTTTTGCCGAGCCGCTAAGTTGTGGGACGTAAACATACCAACACCGTTTGTCAAGCGGTGGTGGGGGACAAACACAGACAGACACACACGATAGCCGTCTTTCAGTGTCCCTCTACCGAATCCACTCCCGAGGCTTTGGTAGGCCCGGGGCTATAGCAGAAGACAGCTGTCCATGGTGACAAACAAGTGGTTTGGAAGTAAACTTCTTACTACACAGTTACACCTGTGTCTATTTATTTTTTTTATCCCAACTGGCTTTTCCCGGGGCTGAGCTTAAGTTTCATTTTCAAAACCTAGAAGGTAAAGGAAGGCCCTTACCCCAAGAATATATATATTTTACACACCACAATGATTGAAAAAAAAAAAAGAAATGAAAGTAAAGAAATAAGTAGATAAATTGAAAATAAAAAGTTTTTTTTTCCTATGACGAAAATAATATTTTATTCAAGAAAACGTTTACTCAATCCATTCATTGAAACTATCTTATTAGCAACAACAAAAAATCCAACAAAATAAGCAACAATAACGTTTTGGGCTTAGAATAAGTTACAAGAATTTTCTATGCAACGAAATTAGTAGGAAGATATATCACTTTACTAAGTCGGTTTCAAATTTTGGCATAATACTAGCAATTTTGAGGGAACTAGTAAGTCGATTAAAATGACCCCCAGTAGAATTTGAACTCAGAACCGACAGACGGGAGAAATACTGCCAAGTGTTTTGTTCAGCTTGTTAACGAGTTTGCCAGGTCGTCATTTCAATTTCGTTTACTAAATTAATAGTTGTTGTCGTTGTGGTGCGTGTGTGTGATGGGGGAATGATATTTCCTTTTAATAAGTCTTTTGGAAATCTTAAGACGTTCCAAAATTCTTTTTCTTATTTCTTATATAATTGTAGAAATATGTCTATATATGTCAACATTTAAAATTATATTTTTGTAGTTCATATAGTTAGGTGTATATTTTATTCATTATAAAAAATGAATCTTCGATTATTTCGGGTCATTTTATAAATCGTTTATACACACACACACACACGCACGTACGCACACACACACACGCACGTACGCACACACACACACTCACATCATTTATCTGTTACTTGTTTCAATCATTGGACTGTGGCCATACTAGGGCATCGCGTTGAAGGGTATTGGTCAAATGAATCACCCCAGTATATATTTTTTAAACCTGGTATTTATTCAACCGGTCAGTTTTTATTGAACCTCTAAGTTACGGGGGCATAAACAAACCAGCACCAGTTGTCAAGTGGTTGTGAAGGACACGCACAAAGACACACACACACATGACAACCTTCTTTTCAGTTTTCATCTACCAAATCCACTCTTTGGTCGACCTGGAGTACCACGCTGTGGAACTGAACCCTAGACCACAAGTTTCGGAAGTAACCATCATTATACAGCCACACCTATGTATAGAAACTTTGTTGCTTTAAATGTTTACATGTTATTGTCAGAGCTGTTGCAAAGCAGGGATGTACTGTGCATGCTCCTCCAGGGTTCCTGATGGTTCAGGGGACCAATGCTAGACTATGCATGTTGCGGTCGTATATGCAGGGGTCTAGTGCATTACTTTGCCAGGGAAGTGGGGGTGGCAGTCTATAATGTTGCTAAGATTGCACTGATTAGTATAACAGTTTATGTTACAAGTCCATTGGTTATCATCTATTTCATTTCACTGACTTAGACTCTTTCAATTTAGCTTTCCATGTTGATTAAAAAAACAAAAAAACAAAATGACCCTTTTGGTCATGAATGACAGTGGATTGCACCTAGAAAGTTATCCTTTGAGGCACAAGTCTGGGCAAGGTTGATTATGGAAGACCAGCAGTCGCCCATGCATACCAGTCTCCCCTCTCCAAGCCAGTGAATGTTGTCCAAGGGAAAGGCAAAGGTTGATACAGCTTGGGACCAGTGACGTTGCAACTCATTTCTACAGCTGAGTGAACTGGAGCAATGTGAAATAAAGTGTCTTGCCCAAGGACACAACACACAGCCTGGAGCGGGAATTGAACTCACAACCTCACGATTGTGAGCCCGATGCTCTAACCACTGAGCAATGTTCCTTCACTTCAAGTTGATTAAAGATGACAAATTTAATTTATTTCCAAGAAGGCTGACTTCCTTTTGAGTGTTGGGCCTCATGGAGGCGAGGTTGCTGAGTTCCTTTTGAGCATTGGGCCTCATGGAGGCAAAGTGGCTAAGTTGCTCTCAAGTGTTGGGCCTCATGGAGGCAATGACCAAGACCTTTAGCATTATGTTGTGCTTGAGAAGAAGGCCCATCAAGCCAAGCAAAATTGTAGTCATGGCAGATACCAGTGTCACGCTAATGTCACCTGTGTCAGTGGCACATAAAAGCACCCATTACACTCTTGGAGTGGTTGGTGTTAGGGAAGGCATCTAACTGTAGAAAACCATGCCAAATCAGACTGGAGCCTGGTGCAGCCTTCCAGCGTGCCAGCTCAGTCAAACTGTCCAACCCATGCCAGCATGGACAACAGACATTAAATGAAGGTGATGATGAAGGGCACCAATCTAATCATTTAAATCAAACAAAATCAACTCCAATACTTATTTCTTTTAAGCCTGGTACTTACTCTATTGGTCAAATTTTTACTGAATCATTAAGTTATAGGGATGTAAACAAACTAAGACTGGTTGTCATGTGGTGGTGGGAGACAGAGACAAAGACACACAAGTACATGAATATATACATGCATGCATATATGACAGGCTTCTTTCATTTTCTATCTACCAAATCCACTCACAAAGAATTGATCAGCCTGGGGCTATACTAGAAGACACTTACCTAAGGTGCTGTGCAGTGGGACTGAACCCAAGAGCATATGGTCGTGAAGTAAGCCTCTTAACCATGCAGCCTTAATGAATTTGGTAAACAATTGTATTGTTGGTTTGCAGGTTTCTAAAGGACTATTCGTTGGTTCTCTGCATTTCTGACTATTTGAGTAGCAAGGGAGTATTTTGTAACCCAGTGGAGAACAAATATCACAAAAGGTTTTGTTCACAGAGCATTGGCTTTTTTGGTTTTTCTGACAAAAAACACACACACTCACATGTAGTGGTATGTGTAGGGATCTAGTTTGACCCTGCCTGAGATTTGAAACCAAATCCACCCACTTGTTGCTTGTTAAAACGAGAGGGAAATCCTCTCCACACTAGATGATTGATGAGGAAACACTCAACACCCTAAGGACCTGTGCTGGTCAAGGAAAGTCAGTCCTTTGTTTAGGGTTTGACCTACATTACTGACCATAGTCTATATAACAGAGAATTTCCTATCTCTTCCTCTTTTGTGTCAGCCAGACCAAGGGGCAGCACCTGCTTTTGCATCAGCCTTAACCAAGAGCAGCACTTCCCTTCACCCTTCACTCAACATGCAAAGAGAGGCTTTCAGTTGCAAGAAAGTGATGTCACTTTATACTTTCTTCCTTTCTTGTCAGCACCGTGCATTTCTTACTCTTTCACTCCCTACTGACAGACAACCTTTTTCTACACTATAACTACAATTACTACTGTCTTTTTAACTACCTATTGGGCAAATTAATAAATGTATGTAAATAATATTTCTTCCTTCTTGGTGCTG
Organism: Octopus maya; assembly: GCA_027122535.1. NCBI lineage: Eukaryota > Metazoa > Mollusca > Cephalopoda > Octopoda > Octopodidae > Octopus > Octopus maya. The sequence goes on along the minus strand of JAOPJW010010025.1, from coordinate 49,588,832 downwards.
ATCCTTCGATGTTTACTGGTACTCCGACGTGAGAACCTTCATGCATTACATCTACACACTACATTTGGTAGTGGGCTACGTCATATTGATGTGATATGGTACATTCCTTTCAGCCTACTACATATGCATTCTTTTCTTCTATTCTTTTACTTGCTTCAATCATTAGATTGTGACCATACTAGGGTACTGTCTTGATGGGTTCAGGTTGATCAAATTGACTCTGGTATATATTCTATGTCTGGTATGTTTTGCTGCGTTGTCAAGTTACTAGGACATAAACAAACCAACATCAGTTGTCAAAGATGTGAGACAAACATGCACACATATTATTTTGGAGAAGGCTGTCTTTTGCTACTCTGAGTTTCATCTGTGGATATACAGGATGTCAAGCAAATGATAGGCTTCCACACAGTTTCCTGTCTACCCAGTTCATTCACATGAATAGTCAGCTGAATCTCCTTGAGAACTATGTTAAGGGTGCGCATGTCTGTGGAATGCTCAACCACTTGCGCAATAATTTCGTGGGCAGGCTGTTCGGTTGATCATATCAACTGGAACCCTCATCCTTGTAACTGATGGAGTGCCAGTGGTTATGTTGTCTATGCTCATTTGCCAACAGCTTTACTGTGTACTGGTTGCATTTTATTGTCATACCAGCACTGCGGCTAAAGTGGGTAAGAAGAGAGTGTGATTGCAGAAGATGAATTAGGGTAAAATGTTTGGGAAGAGACAGCGAGGAGAGCAAGTACTAGAAGAGTTATGGCATAGTGTGATAAGAGAGATATTAATGGCAAAATGTAATGGGATAGAGTGGAGGGATGGATAGGTGTAGAAAAGAGTGGCAGTAAGAGTGTGATGGATGTCAATAACGAGTGACCTAGGGAGTGAGAGGACCTGATAGCAGTATGGAAGATAAGGTTCAAAATGTGAGTAGCTGAGAAGGTTAGGGTTAGTAGAAGCTGGGGGAAGGGCTGTGTTGGTTCTTTCCAATTTCTTGTTAATTAGGTCTCAGAATAAGAAAAAGACACTAATGGCAGCTGCACATTTCTTGGTAGGAGAAAGAGAGAGAGAGAGAGAGAATGGTTGATGGTGATGAGTGTATGTTTGAGTGGTATGTATGTGTGTCCATGTATGATTGATGTCAATGAAAGCCATATTTGTGGGTAATGTTTGCTGGTGAGAGTGAGGAATGTCAGTAGAAAGAGGCGTGAGCATGTGTTGACTAGCAGTATGTGTGCAAAAGAAGGAGTATATTGTATTGCAACAGATCTAGTGCAATCCCTTGTTACTCAAGCAGCATAATATGAATGAGAAAGAAGTAGAGAGCTACAGGTTTTAGTTGAGGAAAGGGATTGATTATGGACAGATTAACTGTCTCCCATTCTAGAGGTGGCAAGGGGCATTGAATAAGTAAAGTATTAGTGGAAGGGAGTGATGTTGTCCAGTTTCTGTCTCCCAAATTCTTCTCAACGTATTAGTAACCCTGATCTGGGATCGAAAATGGTACTGTTTGCTTATGAAATAAACTTCTTGTCCACACAAGCATGCTTAATGATAATAATTCCTATAGCAAGAACTGAACCTAAGATCCTCTAGATGTTTGTTCAACTGGCTAGAAATAACAGCCAAATTCCCCTCCAAGTCACTTTCTCCTATTATCTTAGAAATGAAAGGCTCATTGGATAATCTTGGATGAATACACAGCTTGCTCACTTGGAAAGTGAGAGAGGGAGAAAGAGATGTGAGATCCAGGTACAATGTGAATATGAGATGGAATAGAAGAGAGTAAAAAGGTGGATGTGTAGGTAAGTGGACTGAGTGAAAATAGTGTAATAGATTATTGAAGGTAGTGAGTTGGACATAGGGACGTCAATTCAGTAAAAGTACCTAGCATACTCTGTAAAGTGGTTGGCATCAGGAAGGGCATCCAGCTGTAGAAACCATGCCAAATCAGACTGGAGTCTGTTGCAGTTTCCCAACTTGTCAGCTCTGGTCAGACTGTCCAACCCATGCCAGCATGGACAACAGACATTTAATGATGATGATGATGTAGGAGCAAAGTGAAGAAAATAGGGTAACAGAAGATTGATAGAAGAGTGGGTCTTAGAAGATGAGTTGTTGGGGACAGCTTGGTAAAACCTCAGTTCTGCTGAGACGAATGGATCTTCTCAAATACAGCATATTGCTGTGCTTATCTTGGTCCCCTGACATCTCCTCTGAGATGCTCAACATTTTGAGGTCAATCTTCCTAAATTTTCCTTTTTCACAGGTTCCTTCCAGATTTAGCGATCGGTACTTCTTTATTTAGCTAGCCTTATCTATCTACATTAAATGACCATACCAACACAGTCTTTTCTACTGCACATCACATCTGATGCTTCTTATGTCCAATTTTTCTCTCAGGGCGCTTACACTCTGTTG
>JAOPJW010010025.1:47626711-47637961 GCA_027122535.1 Octopus maya | reverse complement strand
GAAGAAGAAGAAGAAGAAGAAGAAGAAGAAGAAGAAGAAGAAGAAGAAGAAGAAGAAGAAGAAGAAGTGGTTGTAGCAGCAGCATATATTCAGTGAGTCAGAAAAGTGTCGACATTTTCGTAAAAGCCTATTACCTTCTCAGCAGTAGAAGCTAGAAGGAATGTGGTGTATTGAATAAAAAAAAATTAAGCTTTTAAAACGTCATGTATGCGTATAGGATATCTGAACAATGACAAAGTGAATTAAAAGCTTTAGAGGGAGCACCATTGCTGAGAATGCCGCCTTATATTTCAATAATATTAGTAATTGTTTGTGCTTATTCCAATTTTTATAATGAAACTCAGCTTTGAGACACTTCATTAATTTTTTGAACATGGTGGACTCCAGTCATATCACATTATCGTATTGAAAATGGAGCATATTCTCAGTGAGTATAACAACCAGAAGCGTAAAAACAATTTCTATATATATCAGTTTATTTAAACATCAGAAAACGAACAACAAATGATAGCTGATGAAAAGTCAGTTATAGTTAAATGAAGAGAGGCATTTTCGAAACGTATATGCTTTAATAACAATGTTCTAAAATGACGGGTAAAGGTTAATGTGTATTATAATTTCACATGTTGAAAACTATAATTTTTATGCATCAACTGGTCTGTGGAAATGGATTGATGCAAATTAGTGTTAGGCGATAAGACATTACATTCCTTATTTAAACTACTAATAATGGTAGTCGAAGTAAACGCTTGTATTATATCTCTTATATCTGGGTAAGCTCGATTCTTAAGAGAATAACATTGTGCATTGATAAAGAGTGTATGATACGTACTTTTGCAATTCATGTACTTGATAGAAGCCTTGAAGTTATTAATGTTACCTATTGCAATTTTAGAGGCATAATCAACTTATTGGGAGAAGATCACAGACAACTTTTACGAGTTCTTCCATGAACATCACTGCGTGTTATTGTAGATAAATATCTTAAACGATCACATCTCTATCAGCGTTTTTGGATATCAGCTAACACAAACTATGAGACCTTACAGGAATAGGCTGTTTCCGTTTGGAAATGGAAATAGACAAAATATGTCGGGATAAATCTCAGGGGGTGTCACTGCACTATTATTTTCATGTATTGAAAATTTTATCGTAAATTCTATTTTTTATGAAACATCTGAGAAAAAGAGGCCATCGTATGTAATATATACCTCTACTGACTCTTACTATCATTCTTTATACGATACATTTTTAGAACTACTACCAGAAAATGTTCAAAAGTGTTTTACTAAAATTGTTAGTAATAATCAAGCAGATAATGAACGCTACACAATAGCATGATCTAATTCAAATTATCTAATTTGAATTACTCCTTCCGGAAGGCCACCACGCATATTGAATATTAAAATAGTTATATTGTTATTAAGTAATATATCAATCAAGGAATCACTTTGTCTTGAAACTACAAGCTATTAATTTATGTGGTTATTGAATTAAATGTTTATGAAAATTTGGGCTTTGATAATTATGCAACAGACAGTATCAAGAGTCGAGAGTTCAAGTGATATTTACTGACTGAAATTTATGCTTAACTTTACAAAAAACACAATTCCCTGTCAGATTAACTTATTTAATGACAATGAAGCTCAAGGTCAAGTATTTAATAAAATATGGATTTAATTGCCATAAGTAGTATTTAGTCGTGCTCAGTTATGTATTGCATTCACTAAGGTTAGAAATTTTATTGATATTACGGTGTAGTTAATACCCATAAGCAAGAAAGACAATGAGAAATACTATCACTAAAAATATTGTATGAATAGGAAATATTAAACTAATGGTATTAATGCTTTGTAATGATAATTATTTTCATTATGAGTTTAATGATAAGATGATATAATAATTATATAGAAACATCACAGTAATGATTATAACTTAATTAATTATTAGATGTTGATGTATAATAAAATATCTTCATTTCCTTCTCGTTTATCCACCCATCAGTGGTAAATTACTTCAACGAAATTATGTACGATTCTAAATTAATATGTCAGAGTAATTATGTCGCAGTTGTCAACAACAACAGAATGAAATTAATACTTTTAATTCTTAATACATTTCGGAAGAGTCAAGATATTTTATTTTTACACAGAAAAAGTTGACAGTTACATCAAAGCTTGGATGACCATCTTCATCATGGATGTCTGCTAAGCTGAAACTTCGAAGTAATTGTGGAGCTTTTCCTTTCAAAAATAAAATCTTACTATAATGGGTGTTATATTCGTCTGTCTGTCCGCCCCTTCTTCAAGTTCAAACGTCTGAACCAATGGTCACGGTGTTTTTCGGGATTACGAAGGTGTATTCAGGAAGGCTTTTAGTGAAAGAAATGTGAAAAAGTATGAATATTTAGTGGATATTGAGTTTTCTATTTATAAATCACTTTTGAATTTTTTTGTTAAAATTCCAGTGACAAGGATTAACTCTGGATTCCCCGTATAGTTCGTGAATTTAGAGGGTTTATATTTGCGATACTATCCTTTTATTTCTCATCGTAGATGGGCACAGATTTGCTATCTTATGAGATTGGGCATTATGTCCGTCTGTCTGTCCGTCTCTTTTGGCTGTTCCGTCTTCACTGCCAGACGGCTGGAGAAATGGTTAGGATATTTTTCGAGATTAGAAAAAACAGAAGTGTAGTTATTTTGTGGATACTGACACACACTTTTTCCATTTCATTTTCTTTGTTAATCGTCCTCGCAACTCACTTCGTATCTCCAATGGGGCCACGAACTATACGATGAAAATCCAGAGTAAGATTTTTGAATTGATAAACCACCTTCGCATTTTAATTAAAAATTCGGACCCCATTGTAGGTACGAAGGAGGTTACGAGGACGATTAATAGCGATAATAAAAAGGAAAAATTCTGTCAGTATATAGTGTGTGTGATTATTAAGTGGTTATTGAAGTGTGTCAGTGCTGAAATATAATGATATATCACCAACAAAAATGTGATTTTTCTAACACATCCTCCAGTAATCCATTTTAGTGCGTCCTTTTGGGGGACGACTAAAAAATGTTATACGGTTAATTCATTAGCAACGAATAACGACGATACAGAGAGTTCGCAATATTTTCAACTAAAGATCTAATGTAAAACATTGAAAATGTACACATACAAATGGAAGTTCATTTCAAGCGTATTCATACAAGAGGAAACTCAGTTCAAAACGAACGTGTTCATGCAAGTGGAAATTCAATTGAAACAAACGTATTCATTCAAAGAACAATTGAGTGCTGGTTGCAATTCACTTAAGAATTTGCTGAGTGCGTGTTGACAGACTTTTGGTCAACATAACAAATTGACACAAGAATAAGTCAAAGGAAAGTACTTATCTAACAACCGCATGTATTGACTGTCACCGGTGCGTAATGTGAGGACAACAGACAGTTTTAAGTTCCAAAGAATTTGTTTAACCAGTTTCAAGTACCATGCTGGATTTGCAAACGTAGATCAGACAAAAGAGAAATGTTCTGCGTGAGTCGACGTGTGTGTCCGTATAGAGCTAAAACGCGATATTTCAATATGGTGATGACTGTCTTTTATAACTACGCTGTTCAGCGTCGCCTAGCTGTCAACTACGCGCAAGGGGAGATGACTCAGAGTTATTTCCCTTTTTAAAGGTAAATAAACCTTATCATACTAATGACCTCACCGGTGCTCACACACAACGCTTACACTATCAAGTCCATTTACACATTTCTCAATACATACTGTTGTTATGACTTCCCTCTATCACTGTATGACTCCATGGTAGAGGGTGGATTTGCTAGTAAATATAATGCTCTAATGAATGACTTCGTATAATTCTCCAATTAAACAGTTGCCAAATTTCATGGGTAATTACATATTAAAACGAACATATGTACATAGATACACACACACGCACAAACAAACACACAAATACACACAAACACACACACAAGCACACACACACACACACACACACACACACACACACAAACACAAAAAATACACGCACACATATATGTATACGAATGAGTGGTGAAAGCAAAAGCCATTCAACACAATTGGTAGGAGTTTCATGTATTACTTAAAATTGGCTGTAAGATATATACAGCGCGATCGAATAATGTCTTACATATTTCTTTGCCTATCAATATGCTAACAATATATAAATATAACTATTCATTCATGCATATATTTGTACGAATATGAAGTTTATATATATATTTGTATATACATATAAGTATATATATGTTTTTTATATGCACACATACATATTTATACATACATACATAAAACTTAGACAAAACTTAGATATATTTCGACAGAAGATTGGTCCAGGCCATGTATAACTTAATAGCACCACCTGATAGGATTATCTAAATCTTTTTTTATATCAAGTTTTGGTTATGGTTCATTCAAGTAGTGAGTTCTTGTTGAGTGAGATGTATCCAGGTATGGGTGGCTTATCTGGTATTCCTTGAAGAAATCTATCCAGACTCCGTTTAAAGTTGATTGGATCTGTTTCCTCTTTCATTTGTTTTGGGACAGTGTTTAACAGGGGCGGGACTGTTGAGGAAAAGAAATTATGTCGCAGTGTACCTATATGCTGTGATCCTGAATTCGGCATGGGACGTATGGCCCATGGTCCCAGCCTTGGATGAACATTGAAACTAACGTTCAAGTCGTTTGGGCAATGCTGGCGGTATATTCTCCACATCGTATGGATAATGTATCGCTCGCGGCGATGCTGGAGAGAGTAGAGCTTCAAGGCTTTAAAGCGGTCCCAGTAATCGAGATCAGTCATGCTTTCAATTCGTTTAGTGAGTGCCCTCTAGGGTGATTCAATCCTCCAGATGTTTTGCTTCATATGGGGAGACCACAAGAGACAGCAGTATTCGAGGTGTGGCCGAACAAAGGGGGGGAAAAAAGTGGAATGATGACACCTTGTTCTCTGAACTGGAAGGTTCTTATTCTTAAGATCCATTAGCTCATCTTACAAGCTATATTGCCTTATTGTTGATATGGGCACTCCAATTGAGATTGTTATCAATAATTACACCCAGATCTCTGATATTATTGGATGCTGTGAGCGGTTCACCCGAAGGAAGAAAGTATGGCTGTTTTAGTATAGACTTTCTTCCAAACTGCATCAGCTCAAGTTTTTCCTCGTTCAGTTGCATTTTACTTTTGTCTGCCCATTGACTCACAGCATATAGATCAGACTGAAGATGAGTGCAGTCTTCTTCTTCATTGATGATTTGCTGCAGCTTAGTGTCATCAGCAAATATTTTCACTTTGCAGTGATTTACGACGCTGGACACCACTGGGATTGAGCGGACTCCATGAACCACAACTTCTTGTGTTCTATTCTCCAGGAAATACATAATCGAGTGTAGAAGTTTTCGATGGATTCCAGCATTTACCAATTTTAAGAGTATTATGGTCAACCCTATTGAACGCTTTACTGAAGTCATGATATATGATATCAGAGTTCGAACCTGCTCCCAAGGCTTTAAGTATATGTTCAATGTGGTGTAAGAGCTGTGTTAGACAGTCCCTTCCACAGCGAAAGCCCTGCTGGTTTGCATTTAGGCGTTTGTGGGTCTCCAGGAAGTCAGCTATCCCTGATCTTACCACCCTTTGAAACACTTTAATGATGTGGGAGGTGACTGAGATTGGGCGATAGTTGACTGCGAGGGAGATGTTTCCCTGTTTGAAAACAGGGATGACAGACTGGGATAGGAGCTGTTTCGGTATATAACCTGAGACGAAAGAATTTCTCCAGAGGTTGGTCAGGGTGACTGAAAGTTGGTATCTACATTCCTTCAGGAGACTTGCGGAGAATCTATCAGAGCCTTCAGCAGAATAATATTTGACCTCGTTTATTGCTGCTATGATGTCTGAAGCAGTGAAGGTTATGTCCGAGATTTTATGCTGGGAATCAACTTCGTTCGCTTCTCTTATGTCAATATCAGTGGGATCATTAAAGACAGAGCAGCATTGTTTCTGCAGTATTTCTGCCATTTCTTTAGCATCGTGTTGGAGAATGCCGTTATCATCGATCAATAGCCTAATGGGCGAGACAGCGGTTCTATTCTTATTTGCATAAGAAAAGAACACTTTTGGTTCTGTTTGATGTTTTTGATTATCCACTGTGCCTCCGCAGCTCTTTAATTTTCAATGGAGGTTTTCATGTCGGTCTGCAGCTGAAGTTTTTCCCACTCCATCCTTTTTTTTGTTGTAGAATGTAGATGTTGTGTGGATGTATTTTAATTAGTTGATTTTTTATTGAATCTTTTGTGGCGCCTGATGAGTGTTTTTTTTTTTCTTTTTAGGGAATCGCTTTCTGTTTGTGTTAGTGGATTTCGTAGGAGCGTGTTTTTAGTATGTATAGGTGACAATGTTCTCAAAGTGTCACCATGTAGTCTCAATGTGAGTGGAACTGAGAGTGAAAGAACAATTGATGAAGGACAGATTCATTCTGATTGCTCCCCAGTCCGCTTTGTGGAGGTTTATGTTGTCCAATGAGTGTTGTAGAGCGGGATTGGCTGGTTCGGTTTTGATATTAAAATTGCAGAGTATCATGTCGTGATCTGAGAGAAGAGTTTTCTCAGCTGAAATACTGCGAATGGGGCTAGAGTGGTTGGTTAATATTAGATCCGAGATCGTTTTATTCTGTCTTGTTGGCTCGAGTGTTAGCTGAGTCAGGACGAATTTATCCATTAGATTAAAGACTAATTCTACTGCTGCTTTATCTAAAGTGGAGCATCTGCTTAACTTTAGAGTATTTGTGGGCCAGTTTATACGAGAGAGGTTAAAATCACCCATCATTAGTATGTTTCTGGGGTTGTAGTTTTGAAGGAAGGACTTAATTTTGTTGAGCCACTCTTTAAAGCACTTTAGAGGTGCTTGGAGAGGCCAACAATGATTATGTCTTTGGCCTTGTTGAATAGTGATATAAATTCACAATAGCCATTGGAAAATATGTCCTTGGAATCAACTGAAAAGGAGTCACAGAGAAAGATGGCTGTTCCCCCTTTATTTCGGTATGTATGATCTGCGCGGACGATGAGCAAATCTTTTATTTTTACCTTGGCATCCATATTTAGGATCAGGACCATGGACTCTGTATTTAGGAGAGTATTTGGGGTGGACGTGAGGGTAGTTTTTTCCCCCGTTATACCATATGGACAGGTGCCCTTAGCAAGTCTACGGCATAAGGTAGGATGGAAAAAAGCACAGCGTCCCTTGTTGTTGGTGCCACAGGGGCAAAATCTACAGTTACCTTGAGAATGGTAACGACAGGGTTTTTGACGTGAGCATAGTAGTGGTTTTTCTGTACTGGCAGGCTCGTTGGTCAGTGGTCCTACTATAATAGCAGTAGCAGACTTCTTGTTGTTGTTGCTGTAGCGGCAGTGAAATTTGATTTGTAGCAGTAGGGCTGGGCAGAATCAGGTCAGATAGTGGTGTCAAACAAGGTGCTTCCAATGTAGTAACAGTAGCAAGCTATTTTTGTTGTGGTAGTGAGTCCTGGCTTACCAAGGTAGTGTTGGGTGGAATTAGGTCAGATAGAGATATCAATGAGGATGTTGTTGGTTGCTGAATCATAAATTCGCAGCTATAATTTGCTATATATATAAACACATGAGTATATGTACATAGTTGTGTGTTTTTATGTTTATGACTGCTATCTGCCTGTTTTTGTTCTTTATCAATACTTTTGTATAACTTGGTGTGATCCCCTTACAGATCATTTACAGTAACAATGCTTCAACTTTATCATCAGTATCTGTAATCATTCATAACTTCCTCTCATGTTTTTTGAAGGGTTAAATTAATAACATCCGTTTTATTGCATGTCAGTTTGTTTTATCGTCGAAACTCAAAACGAGAATGTGAGATTGTATGTTATCACATATTTATTTCATTTGTGCCATGTACAGGTTGTCTAGCACTTTCTTTCAGTATTTCGTCGTTTGGCTAGTAATACTTTAATCATGAATATTATATTTATGAAGAAAAGTATATCACATGTTTGTGCTGACAGTTAATGTTTTACGATGTAGCTTTCTATTCTTTTGTTTGGTGTAATGCTATCCAAATTGTACACTGTGTTCTATGCGTATGACGAACCAATGTGAGAATGTTCTATATATATGGTATACATAAGTGTCATGAAAATTTCAATTTGCATATTTACAATCGTCTTCATAAATTAATTCGTTCATTTACATATTTGTGGTTTGTGCTTAAAGAGGCTTTTGATTTTAACATCTTTGTAGCAAATTATAGCTGCGAATTTATAGTTCAGCATGAAGTACATTATGTTAAGAATTATAAGACTTTCGGTAATATGTGCATCTGTTCTATAGTTAGTATATTTATAATAGTTGAAATGTCTGCCGTATTAGTAGCTTTCTATTGTACTTATATTGGCCATACCTGTCGAAAATTCTCTTATGAATCATTTTGAAAGGAATGCAATCATCTTTGAAAACCAGAATTACGCTCCATTAAAATGTATACCTTTAATATATTCATACATAGACATAAATCTTTTATGAGTTTGAAAGAAACAGAAGCGCTATTGAATGACTTAATGTACAAATGCACATTAAAAACTGCGTAGATATCACCACGGAAAAGTTGGATGCTACAAATTTGACCATATATCGAAATATGCGGGTATGTATGTAATATGTGTGTACGTGTGCGTGTGTGTATTTACTTATGTATTATACGAATACTAACGTGTTTAAGCATATATGCATATATACCGATGCACGTATAATAGGTTATCAATACATATGTGTGTGTATGTATATATGTATTAATGTATGCATGTGAGCATGTATGTATGTGTGAGTGGATGTATGTATGCCTATTAGGTGAGTAAACAATGGTAACAAAGTAGAACTCAGCATGTTTGATAGGATTTACATATAGTTTTACATAGTTCGACTATATATGCTATACATGCATATATACGCACGCACAAACTCTCTCTCTCACTCTCTCTCTCTCTCTCTCTCTCTCACACACACACACACATACACACACACAAACACACAGGCACATATACATATACATTATACATACGCAGATGCATACATACATATGTATATCTTATACATATATAAAAGAGAGCTGTCTGTTTGTTTGTCTGTTTGTCAAGTTGCTGTCTACATCCGTTAACGAATTTTCGTCAAGCTTTGAAACTTGCTGAAGTAACATCGAGTTTGTGACTAAGCTCAATGAAGTTTAATAAAAAACTATAATTGGATGGCTAGGGCCCCTGAAAGGAATCCTAATATATATTTTATTTTATAAGAATCCCTAATATATTTTATTTTACAAGCCAAGGTAAATAACCCATGCATTTTCCTATGCAAGGGAAATAACCCATTTTTTCCTATATTATTTGCTATAAGTCAAGTTGAGTATATTTATTTCTTAGTATTGGAATTGTTAGTTAATTTCGCAATTTATCTAATACAACATTTAAACAAGTAAATAGTAATTATCGAAAACAATAGATCCACTTATTTCGGCTAGTGATTATTCACGCGTATACCATGAATGACGATACTTTTCTTGTCCCTTCAGCCAATTAACAAGCGCTGCTGAAGAACTGTTCTGCGTTTACACAAATGCACTGTCATCACAAAGATCACACACTGTTTACATGTAGGAACAACTTCTTAAAATCTATCTGTACGTCTTGAAAATGGCCAGTGTGTATATTTCGCAGAAGATAATGCTCGAAATGTAGTTTTGAATTAACCAGAAACCACTTTGAGAGCTTTCTTAAAATTATGCCGAGATCATTTGTCTGCCCGGACACTGGCGGATGTAGAGGTCCCCATGTACTCAACATGGACACACGATAGATGGAATGGACGCAAACAAGGAGTACGCGTTGAGGGCTGGGAAGATAATGCTGTCTTCAGAAGAGGGGCCACCGGGCGAGTGTACAATGTGCACTCTAATCAGCAGGAGTGCTTATTTCTGCAACTGTCAGAGGTCCTACATCATAACCGACTTTCGAAGACACAATGGGGAAGTCTTCACGTCCTACAGAGAAGCCTGCGCCAAACATTGGCTACTGGTGGACGATGCTCACTGAGACCAGGCACTGGAGATGGTAGCATTCAGTACAGCCCTAAGCCAACTGCGCCAGCTATTTTTTTATCACGTTGATGAACTGTGGCTAGCGTGAACCTCTCAGGCTTTGGGCAACCCACAAAACCTGCATGGCAGAGGACATGTAGAAAGGATTCAAAGCCAAACAGCGGAGATTGCGGCGTTTAATAACGCCATTTACAATGAAGAATTACTTGACCTGGACACCCGAGTGCAAGCTATGGGAGGTCGAGCTAATTTTACATTTGGTCTGCCTCAACCGGAGCAGGCACCAAGCAATCGTGCAATTGAGTATCTGCGAGAAATCAGCTATGACATCGAGGAAATGACGGCGTATATAGCTGATAAAGAACACAAACTGATACACGACCAACTGGGCGTTTATAACACCGTTATTTCGAGCATTGAAAATGAAAGTGGGTGTCTTTTCTTTCTGGATGCTCCAGTTGGAACTGACAAAACATTTGTGATCAACCTTCTTCTCGCTAAGCTGCGCCAAATGAAACACATTGCCATAGCAGTGGCGTCAAGTGGAATAGCTACGACTCTGCTAAGTGCTGGCTGCACAGATCATTTCTGTTTCAAACTCCCTTTGGATCTCTTCAAGAAAGAGAGGGCAAACTGCTGTATCAGTCGTGGTTCTATAAAAGGCAAACTTCTGGGTGGATGCAGATTGATCATCTGGGATGAAGCGACAATGAGCCATAAGGTTTCCTATGAGGCTCTTGACATGGCCCTTCAGTAACTGAGATACAACGCCAGACTCATGGGAGATGCCACAATCTTGCTTACAGGAGACTTTAGACGGGGTACCCCGTAGGTACTGTAAGTTTAGAGGGAATACTTGAGAAGATAGTGGCAGAGGTGAGAGAATACATTAAACATAAATTAAAAACAGAACACAAAGGATATCGCACTACACGGGTTTCAAGCTTTATAAACAATCTGTTATTACATGAGTATAGGTATATTATTGATATAAATTATTGTTATATCAATAATATACCAATGCTGATGTAATAACAGATTGTTTATAATGTTTGAAACACGTTTACCGTGATATCCTTTATGTTCTAT
>JAOPJW010010025.1:45393038-45403486 GCA_027122535.1 Octopus maya | reverse complement strand
AAATACAGACATTGAGAAAGAAAGCTCGTCAGAACAGACAGAAACAGGAAACGAGAAAGAGATGGAACGAATAGATAGACTACAAGAAGGTGAAGGAGAAATAGAAAATTTTTTTCGACAAGATCAAAGTAGCAATTACTAAAATGTAAACAATGGTAGGCAAACTAATTTATATTTAGGATTCAATTTTGATTCCTGGTGATTCCTAACTATTTCAGTTTGTGTGTCAAGGGTGATAATTACATTCAGGAAGAGAAAAGTCACAAATTCTTCCACATTTGTGGCACAGGAATGGCTGTGTGGTAAAAAAAAAAAAAAAAAAAAAAAAAAAAAAAAAAAAAAAAAACACTAGCTTCTCAACCACATGGTTCTGGGTTCAGTCCCACTGCATAGCACTTTGGGCAAGTGTCTATTACTATAGCTTCAGGCCAACCGAAGCTTAGTGAGTGGATTTTGTCGATGGAAACTCTCTGTGTGTGTGTTTGTTTGTCCCCCACCACCCATTGACAACCGATGTTGGTGTGTGTACGTCCCTGTAACTAAGTAGTTCAGCAAAACAAACTGATAGAATAAGTAATAGGCTTTAAAAAATAAGTCCTGGGGTCAATTTGTTTGAGTAAGAACCCTTTAAGGTGGTGCTCCAGCATAGCTGCAATCAAATGACAGAAAGGATAAAAGAATTTCATTTAACCTTCATGAAAAACTAAGGCATGTAAATCTGGTAAACAGAAAGACTATTGTAGCTTATACTTTATTTATTTTGGAAGTACTTTAGTTAGAGAAGGTGAAGCAGTGGCTATGAATACCAAAGGTCATGACTTTCAGCTGGCGAGATTAATGCAGCTGATATCCAACTTGAATCTATCTACAAGGTCTTGTGCCATAATTTGAAACCAATATGATATATCTGTAAAAGTATGATGTAGAAAGTAAACTGGAATTCTTCTGTATTACATATTATGAATATCATAACTATCATCATCATCATCTTCATAGCAGAAACAAAAGATGAATCTCACAATTGTTTGAGAGAAGATGGGAAGAGGGAAAATGAAAAATGAAAAGAAAAAAAAAAACAAAAACAAAGAAACATAATAGAAATATGGATTCAATGCCTTGGCTACTAAAGTCATCATCATCATTATATTCAATTAAAAGGAAGACATTTGAAAGCAAATTAAACATATTTATTATTATATACATGAGCTCCACTGAGTATTTTTTCTTTTTTTTTTCCTTCATTCATTTAATATAGTCGCACTCAAAAGTTTTGCGCATGTGCATATATAAGAAATGCGTTTTGTTGCTTGAGTGAGATGATACAAATTGCAGCATAGACATGCCACAATATGTGTGTGTGTGTGTGTGTGTGTGTGTGTGTGTGTGTGTGTGTGTGTGTTTGTGTGTGTATTTATATATATATATATATATATATTTGTGTTTGAATATAATGTCAGAGCATAAACATGTACAAATATGTGGAAGATCGTGTGCATGCACACATGTGCATGAGAGTGTATGTGTAAGTGAGTGCACGTGTGAGTTTGCATGTGTATTTATGCATGTATCTTTATAATGTGTATGTGTGTGTGGTAGGACATCTACAAGACTCACACCAATTTCTTTAATATGGAACTGCGGTCAGTTACATTCGCCCCTGTTAAAGTGTTCGGGGAAAAAGGCATCAGAGAGAGACCATTGGTGACAACTGGCAGATGATGAGTGAAATGAGCCACACAAGCCCATGGTTAACACACGTACACACATGCATGCTCAGTGACATTGCTTTCATACATCTGAATGAATGAGTTAAATGAATGCATATAATAGATAGCAGTTGTGTTTTTTGGAGGTGGTGGTGGTTTATAAATCTCAATGAAAAAACAAAATTTGCTTATCCACCCACACACACCATCCAACCCAAAAGACAGAGACAATTAAAAATAAAACAGCTTCCATGAATAGAAATCGCCACAGACAATCAATGACATCTGCTCAGTTGTCAATTTTTTTTTTCACTTTATTGTACATGTTACAGATCAAAACCCTTTCATGATGATACTAATAATAATAATAATAATAATAGTACTTTCTAATTCTGGCACAAGACCAGCAATTTGGGGAGGTGTAAGTTGATTACATCAACCGCAGTATTCCACTGGCACTTTATTTTATCACCCCACACAAAAGGTTGAAAGGTAAAGTTGACCTCAGCAGAATTTGAGCTCAGAACACAAAGAAAGCTGGAAGAAATGTTGCTAAGGCATTTTATCCAGTGTGTCAATGATTCTGCCAGCTTACCCCATTTTTTATAACAATAATAACCCTTTAATACTATAAGCACAAGGCCCGAAATTTTTGGGGAGAGGGAAGTCAATAATATCAACTCCAGTAATTGACTAGTACTTAATTTATTGACCCTGAAAGGATGAAAGACAAAGTCAACTTCTGTGGAATTTGAACTCAGAATGTAAAGACAGACAAAATACCACTAAGCATTTTACCTGGCATGCTAACAATTCTGCCAGTTCACCACCTTATAATAATGGTTTCAAATTTTTCCATAAGGGAAGTAATTTTAGGGGAGGAGATGAGTCGAGTACATCAACCCTAGTGTTCAACTGGTACTTATTTTATTGACCCCAAAAGGATGAAAGGCAAAGTTGACCTCGGCGGAATTTGAACTCAGAACATAGCAGACAAAATACCGCTAAACATTTCACCCGCTGTGCTAATGATCCTGCCAGCTCGCTGCCTTAATAATGATAATAATACGATATTATTTCTAATTTAGGAACAAGGCCAGCAATTTTGAGGAGAGATGGTTAGTCAATTATACTGACTCAGTACTAGTTTAGTACCTTATTTTATCAACCCTGAAAGATGAATGGCAAAGTTGACCTCTGCAGGATTTTAAATTTAGAACATAAAAACATTAAATATCAAAAGGTTTTTTGTTCATGTTCAACCAATTATGCAAATCTATTATCCCTACTAATAACAAAGTTTCTAATATAAGTACAAGGCTAGAAATTTGTGGAGAGGAAAGTAGTTGTTTACACTGACCCTCAGCACAAGATTAGTACTTTGTTTTTATTGATTTTCAAAGTGTGAGAGGCAAAAAGTAACCTTAATGGAGTTTGAATTCAGAAAGAATAGGAACTGAATATAGCAAAACATTTTTGTCCAATGCTGTACCAATTCTTCCAACCTATCATCCTAGTAATGATTTCAAATTTTGACAAAAGGCCAGCACTTATGCAAGGGAGGGGATAAGTCGATTACACTGCCCCTTCCCCTCCTCCAGTACTCAACTGGGACTTATTTTATCAAGCCCAAAAGGATGGAAAGCGAAGTCGACCTCAGTGGAATTTGAGCTCAGAATACAAAGATAGACAAAATGCTTAGCAGCATTTTGTCTGGAATGCTAACAATTCTGCCAACTTATTTCCTTAATAATAATAATAATGATAATCCTTTCTACTATAGGCACAAGGCCTGAAATTATGGGGGAGGGGTCTAATCAATTACATCAACCCCAGTGCTTCACTGGTACTTATTTTATCAACCCCAAAAAGATGAAAGGCAAAAATTGACCTTGGCAGAATTTGAACTCAGAATGTAAAGACTGCCAACAGTTCTGCCAGGATGCTGCCTAAATAATAATGATATTTTACTGGTACTAAACTCATTGTCCCTGAAAGAATTTAATGTAAAGGGCAAATTTAACCTTGGCAAGATTTGAACTCGGACTGAACTAGTGCAGGGTGTGGTTTTGGGTTCAGTCCCACAGCATGGCACCTGAAGCAAAGGTGTCTTGTACCAAAGCCTTAGGTTGACCATCCTTGATTGTGGGTGGTAAACGTAATCCATCTCCTAAGATTAACACCACCATCTGGCCCTTGGGTGCCCAAAGCAGAATGTACTCTATTCCAAGAATTTGAACTAAGTATCCAGTTTGAAGATAATTTCCTTTATATAAAAAAAAAAAAAAAAAAAAAAAAAAAAAATCAAACACAGCCCATCATGCTTTAGTTTAGTAAAAGGAAAAAGAAACCTAAATTCTACTTGATAATCTTTTCTGGTGCTTTATGGGAACCTGCTCATCCACCACCCTCAATGACAATATTTTCTACTGTAGTCACAAGGCCTGAGATATTGGAGAAGGGGCTAGTCAACTACATTGACCCCAATGCTCAAATGGTACTTAATTTATCGACTCCAAAAGGATGAAAGGCAAAGTCAACCTTGGCAAAATTTAAACTCAGAACATAAAGATGGGCAAAATGCCACTAAGCATTTTGTCTGGCATGCCAATGATTCTGTCAACTCACTGCCTTAGTAAGTAGTAATAATAATAATAATAATAATAATAATAATTATTATTATTTCTAACATAGGCGCAAAGCCAAATGCCCTCAATAACAACAACAAAAAATATGGGAAGAACTAACTTTTGAACACACATGCTACTCCTGCATAAATATTCACAGCTACACATGCACACAGCAAAAACGAAACTGTAGTGGGGGCAAAAAACAATTAAAAAAATAACATGGCAGCATGTAAGTTTTTTTTTTTCCTTTTTTTTCCAATAAAACTTTTGTATTTAATTTACAAAATTAATCATAATATTATTTCTTGTAAAGGCAGGCACAAAGCCTTTGAATTAGAGGAGAGGCAGAAGGGAATAAAAAGTTGTAGTGTAGTGTATATCCTCTTGTCAAAGTTATTAGCGATGGTTTCACTAAGAGCTTGCCTTAGATGATGATGTTAAATAATGGTTATTGTTAATTAATTATGTGACGCATAACATTTGAGAAGAAATAAAAAAAAGAGTGTGAGAAATAATTAAAACCAGGCTGTGGTCTTGATTCTCTGAGAAATTGGAGGTATGCTGTGGCACCTTCCTTGTAAGATTGGTTAAATCTGCATTTCAAAACATTATGACCCATAGGGCCAGCATTTAACTCAGCTTTCCCTAGAATTTTTGCTGATGGGAAACTACTCACATCACATCACATCACTGGACAGAGTGCTGACTACCACATATCAACTTCTCAGGGAAAAAGACAGAAAAATAAAAAATAAATAATAAATGTACAGCAATTAAAACAAAAGTGGCATGAAAATATAAAAGAAAATTTCAAAAACAAAAAAAAAAAGAAAAAGTAGCAGTAACAACAACAAACATTGCAAATTTCAAAAAAAAAAGTGTTTTAATAAAAATTCATGATTTAGAAATCAGTTCCCACCTAGCCTAAGTGCTATATATAAAGCTATATAGAGTAAGTGGGTGCTGATAGGAAATACTAACCGAAACTTTGATAGAAGAAATTAAATGTTTATTACATTTAGAATGCAAATGCACAGGTATCAAGAAATTTGTAAAGTCTTTATTTATGATATGTCTCAAAGCAAAATCAGCAGTAAATAAGACCTTATAATGCATTGAGTTAAAAACGCTTCGAATGGGGGTGGGGGGGAAGGCAGAAATTATTTATAGATAAAATTGCTTCAAGACACATCATTAATAAAGGACCTACTTGAATGTCATAAATACTGTCAACTGTATACATTAGTTTTGTGTTATGTCGATGTTTTTAGCAAGTGAGTCGACACTCTTTTTGTGTCGAATCAATGTAGTCAACAGATGAATTAACTGTCACCTGTAGATTTGATTGTTGTGGAAATGCTTTTAGCTAAGAAGTTGAGCGATGTTATAAATATAGCATTGTATGAACATTGTCGGCAGATGAATTGACTCAACTGTGTTTAGTGTTTTGTTGGTCAACAAAATCAGAAGATGTGTTAACTGAAGATCTGTTGTATTATGTTTATCAGCAGATGCATATTTTAAATATAAAGCTTAAGTTTTGTAGATATGTGATGTAAAACTTCTCAGCAGATGTGATGAGTTTTACAATGTCAGTATTTGTGTCAACAGCCAGTTGGAGATATTTATTGTATTGAATCAGCTATGTCAGCAGAGATTTTTAACAATCAACACAGCCAGAAGATGAATTAACAGTCAACTGTAGATCTGGTATTATATCAACACTGTCAGCAAATGTGTTGACTACCAACTGTAGATCTGGTGTTAAGACAACATCATTAGCAAATGTATTGTCAGTCAACAGTAGATTTGATATTTTGTCAAAATTGCCAACAAATATGCTGACAGATGATTATAAATCATGCTTCATGTCAGCACTCTCAGCAGATATGTTGACAAGCTATGTTGCTAATACTTAGTCAACACCATCAGTGTATGTCATTGACGGCCAACTGCAGACTTGATGTTTTGTCAAAATTGCCATCAGATGTGCTGACACTTAACTAGATAGTTATACATCAACACTGTCAGCAGATGTATCAATAAGCTATGTCACTAATATTTTGTCAACATCATCAGTACAGGTCATTGACAGTCAACTGAAGATTTGATGGTTTGTCAAATTGCCAAGAAATGTGTAATAATAACAAGGAAAGCAGATGAAAACAAGAGATAATAATGGTGCAACCACTGGCATGGGCATTATCTGCCAAACCACATTATTCCACCTTCCGATGCAGCACCAACACTTAAATCTACTGTATAACAGTAAACATCATCATCAAGGGAAGATAAGACAGAAACTTTAATCTCAAGGAAGAGTGAGTGAGTGTGTGTGTATGTGTGTGTGAGAGTATGTGTGTGTGTGTGTGAGAGAGAGAGAGAGAGAGGGACAAACAAGTTAAACGAAAAGGAGATGTTCAACTTGAGATAGAAAGTGATGGATGGAAGGTCCAATTGTTTTCAGGAAAGACTCCAAGTATATATACACACACACATACACACACACGTACATACATATGCATATATCAGTACACGTATGCACATGCATACACATGTTCCTTCATACACATGCATATATACACAAGCAAGGTTATGTATGGTTTTTCCTCTTGCTATATAAAACTCATAGTTTATCTTCTTTTTGGTGTTGTTGAAAAAGGTTATTGGAGTAAGGCTGTCTTTTTTTTGTTTTTGGTATTTTTCTTTGCTTTTTCTGTGTTTTTGTTTTTTGGGGGTTATTGATAAAGAAATTTCCAAGGGAGTGAAAGAAAATGAGTAAGCAGATAAAGTCAAAAATATTTACAAACAGATGGTGACTATCTAAAGTTGGCTAGGTAACTCTTGGGTAGCCCTTCAGATGTGATGACGGTACAGAGTAAATATATGGCAAGTGGATAGTAGTAGTAGTAGCTAACTGAACACTCAAGAATCACCACACAAAAAGCTAAACATGTCTATTCTACAGACCCCACCCTACCTATACATGTCAATTACTTAGCCCTTCATGTTGTTACCAAATATAATTTGGTTCATTGGGTTCACAAATCAATTGTTTAAAATGTTCCTGACCCATAATGTTTTTTTTTTTTTTAATCAGAAAAACCAACCATGTCAAAAATCACATTGATATTTTTTGCTAGCCACCCACCAACTTATCTACACTGATCCTGTAAGGTAACGATATTCTTGATCTATAGAAATTAACCCTTTAGCATTTAAACTAGCCATATCAGGACAAAATGTGCTACCAGTTTTAAGTTCAAAGACAGCCAGATTCTGCCTCTCATACCTACACTACAATGTCATTCTAAAAATAAACAATTACATCTTAGAAATCTCAAAGCTATGAGATAATGCGCGATTAATTCAAAACAATGTGAATAAATAAGCGTTACATTTGACAGAGTAATCTGAGTGCTTAAAGGGTTAAAACATGTTTAGCATCCTTCTTCCTAACCAAAATGGTTAGCCATTTTTCTCCTAGTTACGGCCATCTTATCTATAGTACTTTGAAAACTTTCGAGAACTAGAGAAAAGGACCAAAGAGTTAAGTTAGCATTTTCAATATTGAATCATGAACAAATGTTGTGATGAAAGGATATTTGAAAGACCAGGGAATGGGAGAGGGAGGTTAAAGAATTAAAAAATTTTTTTATCTTGCTATTTCACACAACCCCACCAAGATTAAAATTTCTAAATATTTTTTTTTTCTTTTAATTTAATAAGTTCATTCTAGAAAGAAAGAATTTTTTTTCATTTTTTATTTTCTGTTTTTTTTTTTTAAAGGCTCCAGTGAAATAACTACAAGAGTCAAATATTAATTTTAGTAAAATACATAGGTCACACACATGCACACACACATTCATAAATATATGCATGTGTGTGTATTAGAGTGTGTGTGTATGTGTGTGTGTGTGAGTGTGTGTGCGTGTGCGTGTGCATGTGTGTGTGTGTGTGTGTGTGTGTGTGTGTGTGTTCCTGAATATTGTTGGAGGATATATGTACAAGATGAAAAAGAGTATTAATGCATTTACAGATCCATCCTCTACAAAACTGAAGGTATGGAATAATTTGGAAGGGATGGAGTGGGTGGGTGGGAGTTAACATGGCATATGGAAACTAATTTTTATTTTTTCCACCTAGTCGCAATACACCCAATAAAGAATGTACAGTTATAGGCTGATGGGGGCACATAGAATAATGGTCGCAAATTATTGAGGGACTGAGGCCAGGAGTAGATCGGGGCAATAGAATTCACTAATATTGCATCAGCAGACCATGTGGATGGAATATTAAAAAAAAAAACAAAAAACCCTCATCCACGTTTCAGAGCATAATGTATATAAGAATGCATGTATGCATTTCATGTACATGTGTGTGTATGTATGTATGTAATATGTCTGTTAGGGAAGGAGTAAAGAACAGAATCATTCTATCAGTAACACAACTGACTTTTGTTGCAGTCAAGTGGCTTGACTTTACCATCATGGAAGATATAGACGCTACTGTTCTTTTTGCGTACATAGATGGCATTAAAACCAAACCCACCCCTACTAATTACCAGGATGTCACAAAGAGAAAGAATATGCTGATCAAGCAGGGCTTTCTCAAAGCCACCGCAAGCAAACTCATCTCGACCTGGTTCATAACTGTCAACATGTACTATAGCACCTTCGACATCAACAATCTGTTTAGCAAACAGTTTCTTTGCACTCATTCGAACAGTCTGAGAGTCTGTGGAAACAAATATCTTGTATGTAGAATTGCTGTACCTCTGTAAAAACTTCCATACAACACTAACTGATGAATACTTATTACGGACACGGAAATCCAAAGGAATTGTGGGATTAGTTCCAAGACGAATTTGAGCACACACTAGCTTTGTGGTGTTGTTGGGAATAAATCGTTTTAGAGTGCTTTCAATCTTTTCATTCATATAATTACTATGCCGAAACATCTGGTCCATGACTTTGGCGAAGCTCTTTCTCCAACTCATTTTGTCGAGATCCTTCAATTTACGTCGGTAGCGTGAGTTTTTTAATAACGAATTAATATACCATCGATTGGTAACTAGGTAGATGACATCAGCATGAAACAGGGCTTCAAGATTTACCGTGTTTAGTGTTTTGGTGAACATGTCGTTGCTATTGAGATCAAAATACTGTGCACTGCGTTGTTGAATGTCAGACATATTCACATTCCAGTTGACTTGATTTGGAACAAAGAATTTTGTAAGCAGACATGGTTTTGTCATTATGATACCGAATGTCCGGTTTGTAGCCAGGGCCAATACATAGGCAGACATTATACCTCGTTGCCGGTCACCCCATCCTAGACACCGAGTCAATTTGTCACAATAATATATGAGGTACTTCTGTGGTGGTGGCTGGGGTGCTTTGGTTGTGATTGGGATTGGATCAAGACGGCTACTTATGTTAATCATACTATGATGGTTTTGGATGATCAGCAAAAAGGCTAAGGTGCCAACACTCATCACAGTGATGAGAACAGCCTGAAAAAGAAAGCAGAATAATGATTAAAATATAACAATAATAATGATAATAATAATAATAATGATAATAATAGCTATTTCTACTCTAAGTACAAGACCTTGAAAATTTTTGGGGGAAGGGGCCTAGTCGATTACATTGACTCCCGTACATAGCTGGTACTTATTTAATTGACCCTGAAAGGATGAAAGGCGAAGTTGGCCTCGGCGGAATTTGAACTCAGAATGTAGCAACATGCATAATACCACTAAGCATTTCATCCAGCAAGCTAACGATTCTGCCAGCTCGCCACCCTAATAATAATAATAATAATAATAACAATAATTTCAAATTTTTGCAACAAGGGCAGCTTGGGAGAGGTGGGAATGTTTAACTTGTACTTATTTTATCAACTCCAAAAGGATGAAAGGCTAAGTCGACCTCAGCAGAATTTGAACTCAGAACATAGCGATGAGCGAAATACTGCTCAGCATTTCTTCAAGCATGCTAATGATTCTGCCAGCTCACCACCCTAATGATGATGATGATGATGATAATCTTAATAATAATAAGTGATTTCATATCTGAAAGAAATTCTAAATTAAATGAAAAACATTTTT
>JAOPJW010010025.1:45043767-45054905 GCA_027122535.1 Octopus maya | reverse complement strand
AAATCCCTAAATCAAAGCATGATACCCAATTTCCAAATACGCAAATGATGTTTACATTCCAAGAACTTAAATATAATCAATCACACAAGACAAAACCATTATATAAAAGCTTTTACCTTAATGACAATCTATATAAACTACTTTAGACTGAGGCATGTAAAATAGAACTGGTTATTTTCAAAAATATAAAACATAGTACACCTCAGTGAAGAATGATCTAGAGACAGTATTAGAATGAATAATTTCTAGAAATATCTTTATGATAGAAAAATGCTTGCTGCTGATGCAGTTTTGAGCAAAAGCCAAGATTTGCAAGAGTGGAGATAATTTCATTGCCAAAATGTCTGAGAGGAAATAGAAAGAAATGGTAACACATAAATTAAGGTTCCAGATGTGTTCTGCGTATACTGACAAAAAAACTTTTTTTTCATAATTTTTATACAGGTTACCATAAACACCTGCTAGGTATATTAACAGTGTTTCATATACCATTTATTGAAATGGCATAGAATATAATTACTTCAGCTCTAATAAAAGCAAAGCACAGTACCATCCATGTTTTAGCATACTTTTTAATGCAATCATGGATCAGATTACATTTTTTTTTTTTTTATGATGCTCTAATATTTGTGAAGCTTGGCTTTGTGTGGTTTGCTGAACTACATCTTATGCACCCCACATTTTTTTCCCACAAATTTGTAATTTATAATGTTCTCTACTGCTTTTATTTATGGAGCTTTTTCACTCAGTTTCATACTTTTACATATACTTTTGTCTACACCTGTTGGCTGCCCAGTCAGTTTCTCAAAACTAATAGAAGACTTAACTAGTGAAATTGATTACAAACAACAGCAAAAAACAATCTATGGCTAGAAGATGAAATAAACTGATAAACTGAGGAGATATCACTTTAAAACTACAACAATCACTAGAGAAGAAATGAAGTTCTCAAGAAGTACTCAAGAATAGATCTTTAGATTTTTGTCTTTCAAGTACAAAGAAAATCAAATACTTTCATTCTTCATCCACTATAATAGCTTTGTATTTCGGTTTTAGTTTGTCCAGTTATATGTCACACTCATCCCACCACCATCCTGATGCTACAAGAGAAGCGAGCAACTCGACTGATAACGAACTATCAAGAAGCAATGAGTAACTGCAAGCATAATGTGTTAGTTACACCATTTGCAGAGGCATGCTACAGAGATCTGACTTGGGACCAGCACAGTTTAGTTTCAGGACACCATTGATACTACTTACCTGACAGGTTCTTTTGTTTAAGCATGCAGCCATTAATATATTTTATTAACAATGACAAATTTCAAATGTAGAACATATAGTACTACTTGACATATCAAATGATAATGTACCAACAATTGGTTTAGCATCAATTAACTTGAGCAGAAGCTCTTAATAATGATAACTGTGAAAGAAGTTTTCTCAGCACTTGTTCTAATAGTATTCACAGACCTAAATCCTTACCGACCAATGTCTATAATTAAAATGCTATATGCTCTGGCAAAGATATTAAAACAATCCACTAGACATCTTCTAATTTTTTCCATCTTTCTACTGAAAAATGCCATAACTAAAGACAAACTTGCTTTCTTCTTTTATATTCCCTAGAACAGTACTTCTCATGAGGCAGGGAGAATTATAGGGATTGAAAAGCTGGGGGACAAATTGCTACATTAAATATAATTAAGATGGTTTCTAATATCCTTAGCTGCTGATGCTGGTACCATTTAAGAAACACCCAGTACACTCTGTAAAGTGGTTGGCATTAGGAAAGGCATCCAGCTGTAGAAACCAAGCCAAAACAAACTATAGAACCTGATGTGGTTCATGACTTTGCCAGCTCCTGTCAAACCATCCACTCCATGCCAGCATGGAAAACAGACATTAAATGATGGTGGTGGTGGTGACGAGGTGCTTAAAGGAAAATTATACAGATGCAAAAATCTATTTTGTCATATAATTAGCAAAAAGGGGAAGGGGTGCCAAAATACTTCCCTACTACATTAAGATGGACCTGGTACTTGTCAGTTTAAGAACCAGCATTCTAAAGTACTGGTCATAAACTATTTTTTTTCTCTTCTAGTGAAAGAAATATTTATGCCTGTTTTCTTTCCCTGCTAATCAGTCAAAATATTACACAACAATTATACAATACTTACCAATTTAGATTTACAACACAATAAAATCTGCTA
Organism: Octopus maya; assembly: GCA_027122535.1. Taxonomy (NCBI): domain Eukaryota; kingdom Metazoa; phylum Mollusca; class Cephalopoda; order Octopoda; family Octopodidae; genus Octopus; species Octopus maya. Next base: position 45,052,695 of record JAOPJW010010025.1, on the reverse strand, counting down.
CCTTAGCCCTCACCATAGTAAATTCTACAACACAAATACTAATACTTTCCTTCCTTCAAGATATACTAGTTTTATTTCTTTACAACCTTTCTAGTCCTGACCTGCCTGAAGCCAGTATGATACAAAGTTGCCTAGTTTTAAATGTTCTATATTTAAATCATTAACTTAGCAATAAGCATTTGTGAAGTTATGCTTCAAACACCACGTTGACATTAGGTTTCCAATTTAGATACAAGGCCTAGCAATCTTTTTAGTGGAGAAGGGGCAGGCAATTACATCGACCCCAGTACTATATAGATTGATGAACTGGGACAGTTTTAAACAAGAAAATATTTTGGTATTAGATAAATCAGAGATGAAAAAAATTGCTGATTAGTATTTAAGAAAAAAAAATCTATTTCCATATTGAATTGGTGAACAATTTAATTTATTGGTTACTAGTTTCTAAGAGACCAATCATTGGTTCATTGCATTTCTGATGATGAGTGATAAGGGAGTGTCTGTAACCAGCTGCAGAACAAATATTGCAATGGACTTGATTCTAAAAGCACTGAGTTTTTTTATGTAAAGCAGTCTAGTGGCTGAAACTAATAAAAGCTAAAAGGTGTGTGTGTGTGTGTAAATGTGAAGGTGTGTGGCCTAGTGATTAAGCTGTTGCACTCACAATTGCAGGTTCAACTCCCTCACAGGACGGCACATTGTGTTCTTAAGCAATACACTTCATTTCAAATTGAAGGGTTTTGTTGAACAAACTGACGGTACTTATTCTTTTGATCTCTTTTGCTGGACCACTAACTTACAAGGACATAAACAAAGCAGCACTGATTGTTAACTGGTGAAGGGAGAACAAACACAAGAAGGCAAACAGACAGACATTGGAATACAACAAGCTTCCATACAGTTTCCAACTACCAAATTCACTCACAAAGCATTGGTCAACTGAAAGCTATACCAGAAGACATGCTGAAAGTGCCATGCAATGGGACTGAACTGGAGCTTCTTAACTCCACAGCTCATCCAGTAGCAAGCATTCTGGAGTTTCCTCTTAGAAGAAAAAAACAAAACAAATAACAATGAGTGTTTGCTTGATAATTACATGCAACTGACTAAATGGTTGGGCTGTAGGTGAACAGTCATCACACACATCTATGTGCACATGTCTCTGTGTGTGAGGCATGTACTTATGCACAATAGTCTATCAGCTACAGCCTGACCATATTGTCAATCACAGATTACTTGTTCAAGACAAATAGTCTTTTGGTGACACTCAATATTTTTCTGCTCTAGGGACATTCAAGAAATTCTAGAATGACAAGAGACTGGATAACTGGCACTCCATTAGTTGCAACAAGGGTTCTAGTTGATTTGATCAATGGAACAGCCTGCTCTTGAAATTAATGTGTGAGCAGCTGAGCACTCCACAAATGTGTACCCTTAATACGGTTCTCAGAAAGATTCAGCATGACACAGAGTGTGACATGGCTAGCTCTTTGAAATACAGATGCTACTCATTTTTGCAAGCTGAGTGAACTGGAGCAACATGAAATAAAGTGTCTTGCTTAAGGACACAGCATACTACCAGGTATTGAACTCATGACCTTAAATCATGAGCCTAACCTAACCACTCAGCCATGTGCCTTCATTGGATAAGCCAAAATAAACTAGACTATTTTGGTATCAAATACTTTTTCTTCCATTTCTTAATGGTCTCACACACACACACACACACACACACACACACACACACACACACACACATCAATGGCATTTGTTATATATTCTAGAAGTAAAGTTCACCTAGAAAGATCCTTTCTAAGATGCAGGCCTGAGAAAGGTCTTTTTTTTTTCTTGTAGAAAACTAACAGTTGCCCATGTAAGCAAGTCTCTTGTTCTCTACAACATCAATGTTATCCTCAGCCTGGTACCATTGTTGTCACAGGTGTTACCATCAAAACCAGAATGCACAGGCAGCACAAGGCATCCCATCCAACTCTCTAAGAATTCCACCATTGCAATACACTTGGATCAGTACTTTTCATCAATGTAATGCAGAGCTGACCCCAGCTTAGTGAACAAGGATAAATACTGCAAGACATTGCCAATTAACTATTTGTGTGTGAGTGTGCACATGCACACATGTATATATACATATATATTTATTTATATTTATATATGTATATATATTCATTTCAATGTTTACTTTACCGTTCTTGCATGGGTTGGATGGAGTATGCTGAGGCAGATTTTCTATGGCTAGATGCCCTTCCTGTCACCAATCCCCACCTCATTCCAAGCAAGCTGATATTTCAACAAGGCTAGATATGCATTCAAAGAGTATTGGAAATGAATGACACCACTTGTATGATAGTGACAATCATTTTGCAACTATTACACCATATCAAGACAAGGAGACACAAACATAGGACGCTCACTCACACATGGAAGACTTCTTTTAGTTTCTCTCTACCAAATCCACTCAAGCAAGTTTATTTGGGCTATAGTAGAAGACATTTGCCCTCGTTGCATGGTTTTGGAGTCTTATTATGATTTTGGAGTCCAAGCCATTTTCATTAACCTGTGACAATTTGGCTAATACCCTAAAACATTTTGGTTAACCTCTCAAATTATTTTCCCATTTTGAACAAAAAGTAACTCAACTCAAAATTTGATTATTATTTTACCTCTATGTCCTACAATTTTGACCAAAAGTATACAAATAGAGTTAACAATTTAAAAAAGTACAACACTTGTCAGAGGTAAATAAGAAAAGTTTTCTCTGCCACAAACTGTCTTCAGATTGGAAACCCTCACTGAGCAAAGATATAGCACTTGCCTCAGCTGATTAGCAAATTACCTCCAATCTCTACCTAATGTTACCACAAGCCAACAAGAGAATCTTAACACAGTTGCTCAACTTGCAAGAAATAGTGAGATCCCCCCCCCCAAAAAAAAAATTACACCCTACCATTTTAAAAGGAAGGAAGGAAATAGTGGGTTGTGCAGGCCCAGGTACACAATCTATGAAGTGAAAATCATACCTTTGATTGTATGCCTGACTGATTAGAATTGGCCTAGATAATGATGACATACTACCATCGATCAAAATTTCTAACATAACAACATCATTCTTTATTAACCATCAGATCTCATTTTACTAGAAGCTTTACTTAATATTCAGCCTTTGTGATTTTACCAAAGTATTCATCCAGAATAATTAATATCAGACACTCTATTACCATTGTCATAGTTTAACATTAATTTTCTCAAGCTGACATGGTTAGGTGGATCAGAATATCTTACTCTCTCTCTCATTAGTGAGGTCCATTTCTTTTAATTCACAGGCATGGCTATGTGGTAATGAAGTTTGCTTAACAATCACATGGTTCCAGGTCCAGTCCCACAATGACACCTTGGGCAAACAGCTAAAGTATCAGGATGACCAATATCATGTGAATGGAACTGGGCAGCATAAATTAAGAAGAGGTTCATCTTCCGTCAGTGCGTTTGTGCATGCACACACATCATGTTCTCATAAACACCACCCGAGTGAAACATTTACATTCTTTGATAAGGAAAATTTCCATCATTTCCATAAAAAAAAAACTGGTAATGGTTGGTGGGAAGAAGAGCAGCTGATCGATCATAGAAAAATTTCCTTCAACAAGTTTCATCTAACTCATGCCAACATAGGAAAATGGATGTAAAAACAATGATGACAATAAAGATGATCAAATTGACTCACACTAAGACTTTTTTCACCATTCTTATACCTTCACTATGTACATTTATCACTACCACTCCCAACTTTTTAAGATCTATACCCACCATATTATAAGTCTAAGTTAATATTCACTTCACTTCACCACAAGCATTCTTAACCTTTGGAGTAATTTAAATACATCATCCAAACTCTTGTGCTTTACCTTATAATATATATGTAAGGTAGAATAACATTTAGTGCATACTGCAAGGAACTTTTCCAATGCTTGAACAACTCTACCAATTCACTGCTCTCAATTCTGGTTTTAGCAATCAAAACAAAAGTCGGGCTTAATAGTTATCACCATATTGGAGGGATTCTAAGAAAGATGCTATCTGCAGTTAGTAATCTGAATTAAGTCATTACATGAAAAAGAAATATCCAACTATAAATCAAAGCTACCCATTTTTTTAGACATGTGTAGATTCCTTAAATTATTGATTAAGCACACTTAAATTATTGATTTAATCCAAAATTATTTGGATTAAATAGAAAACATATTGGTCAAAATTATATATCTATATGTTTCAGATTAATAATTACTTTTACACAAAGAAATTCTAGGGACTGATAAAGTTGTGTGTAAGGAATTACAATCTCAACAAAGTTATACCCCAAGATTGAAACCATTTTGTTCCTTGTCCAAAATAATCAATAATTTCAATTTTTTTTCATAAATTCAGTAGTTTTCTAAGCCTTCATCAGACTCTATAAAACCTATTTAGAATTAACTTACATTTTCCTAAACCTCAGCCATCTATAATTTTACATTCAGCTCCTCAAACAAATCAGTTCCAACTTTAAGTGTATGCTTACTCTTATTAGCTTAAATAGAAGATAACTATTATCAATCCCTTGATGGACCTTAGAAAGTAAAAAAAAAAAAATTATTAAAAAAAAAAATTGTCTCAATTGCCAACAAAAACCAATGTCTCTATTGGATCAGCTAACAATCTGACTGAGGCATTCATGCTTCTTACCATTACTAGTATCGAGATTACTCTTTTCCCTTATTTTTTTCATCCATTGGTCCACTATTCCACCAGCCAAATTTTTGATTCCTAAAAACAAAACAAGAAAATTAATTAACATACAGTATTTAAATTTGTGATAAGTTAAGAGTAGATGAAACAAAAATGGTGGAGGTTGGGAAATAGATAAATTTGATTTCAACAGAACTTTACTCATCCTTTACCATATATACCAATGTATAAGCTAATTGCTAATTGGGCGTATGAGACAACTGCAGAATTTCCTTGAGCTATACTCACAGAATAAAACAATGTGGCAACATTTCACTCTTGATGCAGTGTCTGAGAGGTATGTGAAGCAGGTTCCAGTATCTCTGTAATTGTTGGAACATCATCCTTATCAGGCAAGTATTTTTTACCAGAAGTAGGTTTTAATAATACATCATCATCATCATCATCATCGTCGTTTAATGTCTGCTCTCCATGCTAGCATGGGTTGGACGATTTGACTGAGGACTGGTGGACCAGGAGGCGACACCAGGCTCCAATCTGATTTGGCAGAGTTTCTACATTGAGCAAAACAAAAAAACTCTTGTAACCTACTTATTATAAATTAATTTTACCACCCACAAAGCTTACACAAAGATAGCCCCCAAAGGGTCTGTAACTTACTGTAATATAACGATTACCATGATTACAATGGTTTCTCCTTGGTGACAAGGATGATATTGAAACTCTACCTCATACACTAATAGTTTAATTTCTCAAATAGTCCTTTACCAAGCATCCCACTAAACAGTGGAATGATACTGTTAAGTACACTAGTAAGCAATAGTCTTGGTTATTAAAAAAAAGTAACCAGTTCATTCAAATACTGTCAACTACCTACCATAATATATATCAAACAGCTTCTTTAGTGACAAACCTAAGACAATAGGAACTATGCAAATGTTTTATGGTGTTCTCTACCATCATTGGTGACACTCTATACCACAGCATGTTATAGTTTGGATTTTATACTTAGTGTTTAAGATGACCCCTAGTTTGATATTTTTAGGTGATATATAGGGTGATATCTTTAAGGTTCAAATTCCTTCTTGTACATTGACATATATGGTATTAGTCATCCATTTTTGTTCCCATAGTTCAGACAGCCTTGGAAAATCAGAACATTTACTATTGATTTGTCAATGTTTAAAAGGTAAGCAACACATGCTTAATTAAAAGTTCATTTGACAATTCCTTGTCAACAAATCATCTGATAGCTTAGCATTTTTGAAAATGTATAGAATAAATATTCTCTTACTAGAAAAACCACAGTTAACAAAAGAAAGGGCATCTGGCTGTAAGATAAAACCTCAGTAATATATATTTGTGTAACCCCTGCTAGCATGGAAATGCAAATGAACAAATATTTGAACACACATGCACACCTGCATTATTTTAGATAACAAAGAGTGGACAATAAGATGAGTAATAAAAAAAAAACTAAGAACAAAAGTAGTGTCAATAAAATACAATAAATCAGATGAAAATAAAATAGCTAATAAAATGAAATGAATGAGATGGTAATAAAAAAAAAAAAAAGCAATGAAAATATTGAAGTGAAGGAAACCATCACTATTAGGCAAGTTAGAATTTAAAGAGATCAAGGTTACAGTCTCTGCAGAAAAAAAAGGAAATAGCAAGAGAGTTTATTCCCCAATTCAGCTGTTTTGTGAATTCAACTTGCAATGATTTTATCCATGAAAAAGGGATGTGATTTGCTACACCTGGTCAACCAAGTTTAGGGATGTGATTTGCTACACCTGGTCAACCAAGTTTAGGAATGAGATTTCGAGACTAGGTGGACCAGGGAATGAACATGTTTTATGAACACAGTATAAAAAGGGACCAGAACTGCAATATTCCATCAATGATAGAGCAGTTGGAATGATAAAAGAAATAATCACCAATTAGACTCCACGTTCAATTTTTGTATTCTATCAAAAGTATGCTCTGCAAAATGAGTTAGCCAAGAGGGAGGGAGGGAGGAGACAACCAAAGCAGCTCCTTCTCTACTAAAAACAGCATGCAAATCATCCTTAAGTCATGACTTATCTTCAAAAAGAACACCTTGAATAATACAGTCCTTGACACATCATCATCATCATTTGACATCCACTTTCCCATGCTGGCATGGGTCAAGTAGAATTTGTTGTTGCCAATATTTTAGGACCAGATGCCCTCTTTGTCACTAACCTTCACCTGTTTTCCCATGATGAAAACTATTGACCTCACTTGAATGATAATGGTGCACGTGATATCTAGGCAAGAGAATACAGAAACACATATGCGTACATGTGGACATGACAGTCTTCTTTCAGTTTCCATCTACCAAATCCACTCACAAAGTTTTGGCCGGCCTGGGCTATAGCAGAAGACACTTGCCCAAGGTGCTACACAGTGAGACAGAACCCAAAACTACAAGACTGGAAAGCAAGGTTCTTAACCCCACAGCCATGCATGCATCTAGCCATACTTGCACTTTGTGTACACACACGCGCGCGCGCACACACGCACACACACACACACACACACACACATTGAGACCAAACGATGAGAATGAATGAAGCACCTCATTGGTGAATAAATATTCTGTATTTGTGGGATAGTGAGACTACCATTGGTTTCCTGTTGAGAGATATCTCTCAACAATTATTCAAGTCTGTCACATGGGATGTTGGTATTTTTATCCAAAATAGAGATGAAAACCAACATCCCATGTGGCAGACTTGAAAAATTGCTGAGAGAGATCTCTCTGAACATGAAACCAATGATAGTCTGGTTATTCCATCAATAATGTGTGTGTGTGTGAATATATATACCATAAAAACCCACGTAATTTGCGCACCTGTGTAATTTACACAGGTGATTTTCAGAATAAAAATTGTTAAAAAAAAAAAGCTTCATGTAAAATTCACACCCAAATGTTTTCAGAATTGCCAATTTGGTTAGGGGGAAAAGGTTTTCAATTTAGTTGTATTTAGCTTAATTTCCCTTACTTACGATTAGATTTTATTAAATTTTCATTAAATAAAATATAATTTGTTTAACAGGTTTCACATTGAAAGCTATTAAATTACAAAGTTCTTGTGTTGTTTATAATAAACTTTATTTTATATTTCTTGCCCACAAGAGATTATGTCTGATCTTTAGCATATGTACGTCTTCTCAAATCACAACCACAGGAAAAGTTGTTGGTAATTCTTATCAACAAAAACAAAGCTGATAAATATGCACAAGTTTAATTACCAATAAACATCAGCTTGGATGACACTTTACTCAACCGACAGAGGAAAGTGACCAATCAAATTAATTATGTAAACAAAACTCAGATTGGTCAAAAGTGTCTCCTTGTCCTAAGCTCTGATTTTCCACCTATTCTTGTCGGAACCTTTGATATGGAGTATCAAAATTTTAATCGATTTCATACTTATAAAATGTCAAGCAAACTTAAAGATTTGTAATTACCATTTTAGTCAGAAGACCAAACTGATAAATTGGTAACCTACTAAGATAAACATTAAAAATCGAAGGGAGAAAATAAACAGCTTTGCAAGTTTAACTCAGTGTTTATTGAACAAAAGAGGTGCGAAATTTAAGAAGCAACTTGTTAAAATTTACACGTCTGTGAGGAGACATAAACAAGAATAGCAAAAATCTTCTATACCAAAACAACTGGTAATACATACATTAAAAGTGTTCTATGAAGAGAACATAAGATTGCTGCATAATTCAACATGAATGTGAAACAATATTAAACATAGTATAAGGTAAGAGAAGGTTTCTGAAGGAATGCTAAGTCACATTCACTTAGTGAGTTTACAAGCACAAGGATGAATTATGATGTTGTTGGTGTTAAATGCAGTAAAATATGGTCTGGATTGTGATTACCAGCATGAACATCAAACTTCAAAAAGTAGTTAAGCATTCAATGGTTTTAGTAAATTTATACAGAAAAAGTAAGCATTATACCGTCCAGCATATATAAAAATCAACTGCATTATATTTTTTCTGTGAAAACCTATTCTGACATTAAATGAGTCAACTTTCGGTACAAATGTTTATATGTGTACGTCATTTTTCGACAAAAAAAAATTCTAAAAGAATCCTGGAAATGATCTACTCATCTAATTTACGCACCCACTAAAGTTA
>JAOPJW010010025.1:44525236-44540043 GCA_027122535.1 Octopus maya | reverse complement strand
AGTAACATTGGTGATTGAATGAAAATACAGTGAAGTTAAAAAAAAAAAAAGACCTGGAATTAAAATTCTCATTCCTGCTTGGACATATTTATTCTGATGTCCTCCTGACAACAGTCCGTTCCACTTGTAGAAGCTGTAATACCATCAATATTCTTGAATGAAAATGCATGGAATGACTTCTCTAAAATTTTAACTTGGGTATGTAAAATAATTGTATCTAGTGTTGTGTATTAGAACAAGGGCCAAATGTATGGGTAATTTAATCCATTGTTGAAGCTTTTTATATAGAGCCTGTTGTTTGATGATGGGCATTCTTAAAGATGTTAAATACTTCTCTTCCTTACAGCACACTAACATTTCACTATTTTATTGAACTCATGCCAGTACAAACTTTACTAGTCTCTCTAGCCAATGAGGAAATATCTTCAGGAACATTTGATCTGCTTGAAATTGCAGCCAAATCTCCCTCAAATCATAGCCTTTATCACTTATTTAGGAGGGAAGGGCAGTACACATAGCCCCTTTATAGGACCTCTGAGACTATTGAAGGGGAAGGACAGTATCTAAGGACCAGTTGGCAGTGTTAAACCAGATGACGGATTAAGTCTGCTACCTCATACAGTAAATTTTAAAAATTGTGGCAGATTTAGTGACATTCTTTGGACTTCAACTTTATAACAGGTTTAGACATTTGAATAATTATCACCATGAAGGAAACACTACAGAAATAAAATTCTTGTTTGCCAATGATATATATATATCCATTAATTTTCTAAGTTGTATTTATTTCCACTCAACACTGAAAGTAATATTCATTGTGCATGAAATCTTTTGTGAACAAAGTCAGTAATTTATTGTTCTTTGAACTCTTGTATTATTGTTCTATGCTATGTTTGCTCTTGTCCCCTATATTTTATCGACATTGTTCCCATCTGTATGGCACTTCCCCCCCACGTGTATGGCACTACTGTTCCGACTTTGCGCTAGTGTTATCTTTCAGTATATAAATATGCACTTTTATCTTGTTAATGCTGTATAATTAATGCTTTCTTATTTAAGTGCTGTAATATTTGCTTCTTGGTAAGAAAAAGAAAAAAAGTCTTGTTAGTAATTAAGGACAATAGCCAATAACATATTTAGCATTTTGGGAGTTCAGCTGGTAAGTTCTGCTGTGTTAACTCCTAATGTTTAATAGTTTTAATTTCTATCAACCCCAATCATGTCTGTTCATTCTGTTACTCAATTTGTTTGTTCTTGAAATTATATTCAAATATAGGATATATCTGGCAGTTGTGACACTACTTCAACAGAAATTATACAGAATTATAGTATACATATAGAATAGAATTAAAATGTTTTGTTTTAAACAAGCTTGTTGCACTGTGTAAAAAGTTACAATTTTGTTTGAAATTGTAATTTTAATAATTATTATTATAATAAAAACAAACTAATACTTTATTTGGCAGCTGTGCATCGTTAACCAGCTAGAGGAGATTCCTCTTGAGGTTAAAACATTGCAGTAAAGTCCATTTGAATGGAACAGCCATATTGAAGTGGCTATGAACATTAATTTTGTATTATCATTAGGTTTCACCTTTTTCCTTTTTAGATTTTTTTTTTAGAGATGACAGGTGATGGAATTTCATCCTGCTTTCAAGCCTCTTATAATCTTGACTTAAATTGTCTCCTTCCACCATGAAACACTATGAACTTTGTGAACATTGTAGATCAGTAATTCCTCACCAAGCTATTTCCCCTATGCTCCGGTAACATCTCTTTGAATATAAACATGTCAAACTGATTTCTTTATACGTCGTCTTTGGTGCACTTGTAAGTGTGTATCTCATTGTTCTTCCACAGAGCTGCTGCCGCAGCCGAGCTTGCAGACATCACTTGTGGGTAAGACTAAAACTGTAGCGACGCACTCTAAGTAGACTTTAGACATTTGCTGTTGTTGTCATTGTTGTTGTCAATTCGTCTGTAATCTTTATTTATCTTTAGTTCCACTGTAGAGATTTATTTTATTTTTAAAGGGATCATTTTATTTCTTTAGCATGACCATCATTCTGATTATAGATATATATATATATTTTTTTTAGTCACATCTTATTAGAAACTTCTAATTTTCTCCTACAGACTGTACAACCACCCCAAATACACTGACTGTAGTGTTATAGCATTTGTCTGTTATTTATTTGCCAGATATCTGATTTTTGTACGACTTACTAGCAGTCTCAAAGGTCTTTTATTCAGAAAATGTATTTTGTTATCCTGTAGCAATATTTTATCATCGTGTAATGTTTGTCTACCATGCTGGTATGAATTTGATGGTGCCACAGGATCTAACAAGCCATCTCCCATGTCTGTTTTAGCATGGTTTCTCTAGCTGGATTCCCTTTCTAATACCAACCATCTATAGCTGGATTCCCTTTGTAATACCAGCACTACTGAGTTCAACTTGCAAGTCAAAGAAAAAGATCCCCCAAATGAGTGGAGGTGAAGTAGAGAGAGAAGTGGCTTTATGTCAAGTTTTGAGCTGCTTAAAGCATGACAGACAGTCACAGTTGTCTTGCTGCAGAGGAGATACAAGGCTACTTAGCATCACATAATAGTGGGTGGGTGTAACTGGAAAGAGATAAAGATGGTAGTGCTAAGGTACCAGAGCATACTCTCAAGGTACAAAAAGGTGAGTATGAAAGAATATGGGAAGAGAGTAGGAAAGGGTGGCTTGATAAGTTTGTAAGATTGCGAGAAGAAAGGTAGATAGTTGTAACATGTTTGCCCCAAGTGACTGTGGAAGTGCATTTATGATGAGCTGCTTCTCAAAAAATCTGTATTCTCCTCCCCAACTGAAACCAGCTAGTTAAAGATAGTAAAAATCAATGTTAATTAATTAATTAATTAATTTCACGCACTTGGGTTGTTTCTTTAAAAATCTTTATAAATTATTGGATGCTTTCATTTGCTAGGCCACTGCCTGGTAATTATAAAAATAATTTGTAGATCTTGGGAAACACAGTTGTGAAAGTGACATTAAAGTAATTAACATTAATATCATTGCAATAAATGATTTGAACTGTTGGTAAATATTTACAAGTATCAGGAGTGTTTAAAATTCAAATAAATTTTTGAATATAAAGGCCAATTTTAATATTCATGCATATAGGTGTAGTTGTCTGGTTAACTAGGTTGCTTTCCAATTAGGTGGTCTTGGTTTCAGTCCCACTGCACTTCATCTTGGGCAGGTATCTTCTACTAGAGTCCTGGGTTGACGAAAGCCTTGTGAGTGGATTTAATAGGTGGAAACAGAATGAAGCCTGTTGTGTGTGTGCGTGTCTGTGTTCACACCCCACCACCACTTGACTGTCAGTGTTGGTTTGTTTACATCCCTGCAAAAGAGGCCAATAGTATAAGTTCCAGGCTTTAAAAAAATAAGTGCTGAGGTTGATTTATTTAATGAAGCCTTTTAAGGTAGTGCCCCAGCATAGCTGTAGTCCAATGCCTGAAGACAGGGAAAAGATAAAAGAATAAAAATTACCTGTATTTGTTCTCTCCAAAAGTTTTGAAGACATAGACATCTGAATTTTTTGGCTCGAAACTACTATAACAAAACAAATGGAAAATGGTAAAAGTTAGTTGTATTCCTTCAACTGTCAAATTTCAGAATAAGTTATTTGTCAGTTGAATAAAGAACAGCATAGGAACATAGCACTACATTTTGTATCTGGTTTTTATCTGAAATGTTTGTGTTGGTTTCCTTTTAGGTTTTTGGTAACATTTCATCAAGTTAAATTTTTGCCTTTAATCAAATTGTCTTTTGTTTGATAACAGGCACAGTTTTCCTGTGTGATGGAATGTGTTTGTTTGAACGAAAAGTTCTTGACCCTGTACAGCATATTGTAGCAAAATTCAATGTGAACAGAATTAAATTTAAATGCGTGAAACATTATTGAAAAGATATGAGAGTATATATAATGAATTCTTTTAGGTGCAAGGCCAACCATTTTGAGGGGAGGGATGGGTTGAAACCTCTGACCTACCTCACTTTCCAGTATTTGATTAGTACCTTGTTTTATTGGTCTCAAAGAGATTATAGGAAGAGTCTCATCATCATATATATAATGAAAAGTTTTCTGTAATTTGGTGCAGTTAAATGATTGATGGTGTTCATTCATTTTGTAAAACACTGCCGCAAATGATGAACTAAAGTAATAGGCAGATAGGAGGAGGGAGTCATACTCTGTGGTGGAAAGCTAGAAATGCGGTTTAGCTAACAAGTAAAATGCAGGAGTATTTACCAGCTGCAGGACTCTTTGTGATAATTGCTAATATATTGCATGCAGTGCGAGACATTTGAGTGATACTAGATATCCATTTAATGGAGATTGCCAGAAAATATTTGACAAGAGTAATATAGTTTTTCCATTGTCATCTTTTACCAAAGTAAAGATATTTTATAGGGAAGAACCTACAGGAGTTTTTAGTGCTAAGCTAGTACTGGATATAATTGGATTGCATAGAATTTAACCCATGTTGGATACAATTACTCGTAAAGCATCCTACATTTTGTAGGATACTTGTATGGGTGGAAGAGAGATATTTAGATTAGGTCCCAGTAATTTTATTGATCTTGAAAGAATGAAACATTAAGTAGATTCAAGTGGTATTTGAACTCAGTGTAAAGAGCTGTAACCAAATACCATAAATTATCAACTCCACTGAATCTGCCATCCTCTTGATGATTGGTTGTGAAATCAGTGAAAACTTCTGGTTACAGACCAATGCCTGTTAAAATTCTGTTCTCAGCTGTTTGATTGATTGACAGGTGACCTTTGATGTGGTTGAACAACCAATCCCAGCCAGTTGAGATTCACAGTATGAGCTGTACTAATTATCCTTTTGATCACTGAATGCAAAATGTAACTCACATGACCTCCATTCAGATTTTCCTGTGTCACTAATTCACCCTTGTATGCAATTCATCCTGCTGAGAGGACTGGAGCAATGTGAAATGAAGTGGTTTTCTCAAAAACACAATGCACAGTCAGTATGGGAATTGAAATATTGACCTTACAATCATGGATGCAACACTCTAACCATTAGGTCATGCACCTCAGCTATTGCTTCTAATCCAATGTCTATTGTATAAGATTTATGTTCTTTTCAGAAGTTGAAGAATAAGTTTGAGATGTGGAAGTGTTCCATTTGAATGTGATCATTGCCATAACAAAAATTTGACTTATACATGTAAAGGGCTATACTGATAAGGGGTTGTTCTGCAATTGCTGGGTAAGAAAAATGTTTTAGGTAACTGTAATGATGTTTTCACAGATAGACAGTTTTGTGTGGTGAAGTGTTTAGTAGAAAATATGAAGTATTTGTTCTTACTGGTGAGATGGTGCAGATTCGTGTTTGTGCTAGCCTAATGATAATAATATAACATCAGTTTATATTAGTAGACTTAAGTTGAATAATGTTTTGCTATATCTTTATTTCTTGACTTCCAAATTTTAAATTCTTTTTAATGAGAAATTAAAAAACTGCTGTTCCTTTTTCCTCCTCCTTCTCCCTTTTTTTTTTTTTAAACTAGACTTCCTGCTAACATTTCATTTTGTTTTTCTTCTTCTTGATCAGAAAATTTCTTCATAGATGGTCTTATAAAGTATTTTGATGTTTACTTTTAGCAATTAGCATTGAAGGTAGTACTATTATATATCTGTTTATATAGAATTTAATGCCTTAACATATCCAAGGCTGCAACAGGTGTGCAATTACCACAGGTACTTTATTCTTACTCACAATTTTCCCTATCCCTTTCTTTACCTGTTTCCTCTACAGGCATGCAGAGGCTTTGGAGAAAAAAAAGTAAGTATTCAGTGTAGGTAATTTTGCAGTTTTATCATGCAGTATATACATATGCTGCTACTCTTTAGGGATAAATTTTTTTCTCATCTCTATATTCTAATAAATTAATAATAATAAAAAATATATTTTGAATTAGCCATAAAATTCTGTAATTTAAACATTTACTGCCACTATGGATTGGCTTTCTTTTCTGGATTGATTATTCTCTGTAGATGCTTTTAGTGTAAATACTGTTTAATATAGCTTTGCTTTTTAAGTCTCAGGAAAACAGTTATCCCAACTGTATGGATTATAAGTATCTCTTGATTTTGGTCATAAAATTTCCTATAAAGCCTAATACTGGACTTAATTGTTGTGATGGTTGTTGTTCAATTTAGCTTTTTCCCTTTGCTTTTCTTTAATAAAAAAAAAAAAAAAATCAGTTTCCAACTTTTGCATGATTTTTAATTCAATAAAAATGTTAAAATGGTTGATTACCATAAAACAGCCAATTAATGTTAATGTTTGGGTTTTTTTTCAACAATTATTTTCATTGAATTCTTTTAAATTTTAAAAGATTTTTATTTATCAAAATGTTTGACTTTACATTTTGTAGCAGTTTTAAAGTAATTATTAAATGTGTAAATCTTATATGACAATATATAATCAAAATGTAATTGTTTCTCTCTGGGTTGATTCCAAATGACAGAGCAGAAAGGCATCTCCAAAGTGAGAATGTGTCACTGTCTACTATGAACATATATACACCATGCTTGAGTGAATGTTGAATATTTAATACACATGACTACCTTTAGTAGAAATTTTGTTGTAGTGGGACACACCTACATATTTCAGATAAACTTATTAACCTATACTAAGTTAACATTGATATCTTACATAAAATATCATTTAGTTTGTTGATAGTTGTCACTGGCTATCCATATCAAATATCACAAGCCTTTACTGGCTTCTATCCTCAGTTGCTGTTATTACTCTCAAATCTCCTCATATTATGTTGAATCACATCCTTGTACCTTGGTCAAGGTTTACCCTGATTTCTTCCACTTATACAGTATTTGTCTTGGCAACTGAGTTACCTCCAGTATTTGGACCTGCCTGAAATTATAGAGGTCTCATTGCACCAATATCTCTCTTCCTTATAAGGAATTTGGTTTTCTTTAGGATGAGCCTTTTCATGTGATGTTCATGCTTTTGTTTTGAGTGTCTCATCACAAATGCATGCTGTTTATTTTATCTTTGTAGTATATTGTCCCTGCCTATGATTTGTAGAATAAGGTGGATAATACTACTGCTATGTGTACTTCACATTTAACTTGGACTGATACATACTTGTAGTTCCTCTCACTTTCTCAATCCTCTGAATTCTGAGCTAACTTTGTTCAACCTCCAATCTAGTTTGACATTGAGTCTATCAGCATTTCTTATACTACTACCCTGATACATAAAGTATCTTGCCTCCATCAGCTCTGACCTTTTAATAATGATGGAATCTGGTTGTGAATCTTGGTTAAAATTGGAATTTAATTAATAAAAAGCTTCAATATTCTGGATGTTAATTTTCAAGCTGACCTCTGTGGTTGTACTGTCAAAAACCTCCATATTCTGCTTATTCTTTCACACTATGGAAGACAAAACATGATCATCAAACATTTTTCTTACTAATATGTGGTGTTACTAATATGTAGAGCTTTGAGCTCTAACACCTTAATCATTTAGCATCTAAACTGATCGTGTTCAGCCTTTACCGGGTTTATGTTCAAACCAGTCGGATCCAGCCTCTTGCACATACCCTACAATGTCTTTCTAAAAATAAACAATCACATCATTGAAATATCTGAATGCTAAAGGGTTAAACTGGTTATCATCAGGTCTTGTCTCTGGAATACCTCCTCGAGCATTGTTGACAAACAAAATGGGAATAATGTTGATACTAGCATACTGCCCTGCTTGTCTCCCACTCAAATATCAAACTGTACAATGTTAGAGTTCATCTGTGTAATTTGGGTTGTCTTCTTGGCAAGTAGGGGTTTTATAGATGAGTGAAACTTCTAGCATCCAAACCTGAGTATTTGCTACAGGCTCAACTGGTTTACACTTGAATTCCTTTGTGAAGTTAAGATCACTTAATGTGTTCTGTTCCACATATTTCTTAATCTAAGGCTGAACATGATAAACATAGTGCTACTTCTCCTTTCTGAACTCACATTGAGTTTTAAGTAGAACATTAGTGCCTTTTATACAGTCTACTGTTCAATATTTTTGTGTGTAAAATCATTTAATGTTTGTTTTCCATGCTGGAATGTGTATGTGTGTGTTGCTCTTGTCTTGACATATTAAACAAATGTCACCATTATACATACAGAACTATTTGTAATCCTTTGTGGAAGCATGTTAGGCCATTGATCTGTTCATTGTTTGAAGGAAAATGGGGAAGGTTGGTGACTGAAAGAGTATCTGGCCATACAAAATTTTGCCTCAATAACTTTTGTCTGGTCTGTACAAACATGGGAAAGTGCATGTTGAAACTATGTAAATATCAAAATATATCTCTGGTTGAGTAATGTAAATCCTGCTATTGTGGAAAAAATTAATGTAAAGATGAAACAAAAACATGTATAGAATGATCCAAAATGTTTAATGATGAGATAAATGTTAAGGCTTAATATTTATCATAAATGATTTAAAGGATATTCTATCAAGTAATTAGTTTATGGTACAATGCGTATCAGTGTTCTTGTTCTTCACTGCTCTTTTTCTGTCTCAAATTTATCCTTATGAATATATAATATAATAGACATTCATAAGATTAAATTGAAAATTCATTATAATGATATCTAATACTGTATTTTAGTAGTTGGAAATTCATTGATATTAAAACACTGAAGAAAAACACACTTATTAAATATTTATAAAAGTAAATTTCCCTCAATATAAAATATTCCTATTGTCTGGTATTTGTAGCTTCCTCTCTGCTATATTGAAATGTACTAATTATTATTAACCCAGTTATTTTGTTAACCTAATTATTGACTTCTACTTGAGTATTTCTTCATATTTGTCAATTTGCCAAATATTTTCACTAAAATTGTTCCTAGTGCTAAGAAAGAAAAATGTTTCGCTTTTATTGTGGCTGCTTTATTTTATTACTATTTTTTTTTTCATGTTTATTATTTTTATTATTCATTACCCTCTCAAATAAAGTTTCGCTTGTTTTCACTGAAATCTTGCTAGATTTTACATTATTCTTTGTTGGTAAGGTACCTCAACTCTTTAATAAGTATATTAAACTGAGGTAGCAATCTGGTTTCAATTCCTGATGGAAAACATTTTTTTAATTAATATGCATAGCCTTCAGAAAGGCATGAACGTCACAATCTTTTTTCTCTTTCTTTAAATGGTGGTCTTGTACCTCCATACTATATAAATATATTTGTGAAAATTTTGGAAATGCTTTAATTACTGAACTGTCGGATGTATATTGATTAGTGTAAATGTAACTTGTATCATAAATATGCTATCATTTGAATGATAACTAATTTCTGATAAATTTGATTTGTACGATTTAATTAATTTAAGCAATATTGTCTCTCTAATTACATATGAAGTAATACTAGTTTATGCTAATAATTTTAAGTATTTTAACAAAGTTAGCTTGAATAAGTTTTATTTCTCTTAGGTCCTTGGTATTCCATTTAATTTTCTTTCAACTTTCATTTTAAAATTATACTCATGTTTTCCATTAACTTATAAAAGTCTAATTAGTGAAACAATATATAAAATTGTGCTGTTTGTATAATTATTTGGCAAAAAATGTAGACAGATTTCTACTACTGTCTGTTTCTGAAATAACATTTTGAATTGCTAAGATTAAATTGAAGAAATAAACCCCATTTTGAAATTAGAGCTTCATAGTTATCCTAAATGATTTCGCTACTATCTGTTACATGTTCATGTGTGGTCATATCTCAGTGTACCAGCAGTTAATGAATTTATTAACTGATACAAAAACTTACATTGTCATATATGAACAAAATTTTAGATTTTTAATTACTGAGATATTATTAATACAGACTTGCACTTGTTCAATGGATACCACATTATTAAAGGAATGTGGAATATTTGTGTCTTTACCAGCAGTAAATATTTATTGTACATATTTCTTTTGTTTACCTTGCTTTGTATTTTTGTATTGATTAAATCTTGCTTTCCGTTATGTAGGGCACAAGAAGAAGCAAGCATGAAGGATCGTGAAGAGAGCATTGCTGGTCAAGAATGGGAGAAAATCTGTCGGCTTTGTGACTTCAACCCTAAGCATTCCAAAAACACAAAAGACGTGTCTCGTATGAGATCAATATTGCTACAGTTGAAGCAAACGCCTCTGGTTCGCTGAAGATTGTAGCCTCATGAAATAGTTGTATGCTAATGAGAATGTTAAAGAAGAATCAGGATTTGTGAAACTATTGTTTTGGTTGTCATGGTTGAAATTTAAACTAGAAGCAATTACTAATTCCTTCAGAGTAATTGATCAAAAATCAATAGATTATGTTAACTGAATTTGTAGACTTGTCAATAAATTTGGGTTATACATTAATTCTTTTTCTTTATGCTTGTCCTCTTTCTATGAATTGCAAATTTCTTTTTTAATAAGACAGTCAGATGTCCTTGGTCTCTATCATTTCCAAGTTTACTGCACCCTGCTAGCCACTGTTTGGCTGGTGATTTTTATCTCATTTTTGGTACAAATTGGTAAGGTGTGTAGCCGAAACTATAAACAATAACTAGGTTATTGTTATAACATTTGATGAAAAATAGCCTTGACTATTTAAACTATGCTATGAGGTAAGAAGTTTGCTTCTCGACCACAGGATTCTAGGTTCAGTCCCAGTGTGTGGCACCTTGGGAAAATGTTTTCTACTCTAATTTCGTGCTGACCAAAGCCCTGTGAGTAGATTTGGTGAATGGAAACTGAAAAAAATCCTCTCATTTACGCGTGTGTGTGTATATGTCTCCTGGACTTTGCATGATGTAAAGGAGTGTGATTGCCATCCAAGTGTCTGCTAATCTGTAAAAACATGTCTGGTCATGGGCGGAAATTTTCCTTACTTGGAAACAGGTGAGGATTGACGACAGGACGGGTATACGGCCTTAGAAAATCCATCCTATAAATTTTGTCCGAGTTGTGTTAATATGGACGTTAAAACGATGTTGATGAAATATGTAGAAAATGGCGACAATTTAACGCGGCTGGCAAAGTTTGTACCCTTTGCAATGATATTTGTCTAAGGGGAATAATTCAAGTAAAGGGGGCATAACTTTCTCTGCCACAGAAGCTGAACACAGTTTTCGAGAGAAATCATTAAACGGCATTAGTCTCATCAGCTTCAAAGTTCCTTCCAAAGCCATAAACAACGCCCCTTCTAGATCAAGCAAGAAAACCTGGAGCAAGACGTAGTAAAGATTGAAGTTTGTGCAGTCAAAACTGCATTAGCTAATCAGGAGCAAGTACTTGAAATCTGATTTGGAGCTTAACTCATTATCAGCCTGTTTGAAATTATCTCAGTTTATATTGAAATTTAAACTTGTTATTTTAAGAACCTTAACCCTTTTGTTACCATAATTCTGTTGAAAAATACTGTCACTATTTCAATTAATAGAGAAAACAAAGAATTTCGTGAAATAACTTTATTAAATTGATGTTTGGAACATAACATCAAATTTTGATGGAAGGTTTTTGTTCTAGATCACTTTAAAATATGAAGTTTGTATCATATAACCAACGGTAGCCTCAGGCAGGTTGGTATCAAAAGGGTTAAATTCATTTCTTTTTTTACTAAATCCGTTCAAATTCTGAAAACACATAGGCAATGTTTTTCAGTTGAGGTAAGTACTTGAAAGATGAGAGAAAAACACTACAATGTAAAATTATGGGTTCTTGTCAACCATAAACTTACATCATGTGTGACCTCTTGGACTGCAGTTTTTGAAAAAGTTATAAAACATTTCTGATCTGCCATGAGCAATTGCAGATAGGTAATTATGCAGAATGTGTCATCTGATTAAAAGGGTAATTTTAACATGTTCTTTTAAGGAAAATTTTTTTTTTTACGTAATTACAAAAATAATAATTAAACTAGTGCAATAATAGGTTTGTTGGAAGAATCTCAGAATATTTATTGGACAAATTTTCATTACATTTTATACTTTTACGTTTCACAGTGTCAACAGTGGTTAGGTTTTGAAAAAAAAAATGTATGAAAATAATATAAATATTGGTACAACCCAGTCATGGTAAATGGGTTAAATCAGTTTAGTTACCATGACTACTTATATTTGTTAGGGAAAGAACAACCCCATATTTCTGTTTAAGATTGTAACAATTAGTTAAAAAAACTGAACCAAATGACTTTTGCATAACATATATATATGTATATATATATATGGGAGAGAGAGAGAACTATTTGAGATGATCTGTCAACTGTTTAAACAGAATAAATAAAACTTTAGATATAATTCCAAATATTTCAACTTCTCTTTTAGTTGTTGATTAGCTCTCCTCGAGCAGATCTACAATCAAAAGTATTCCAGTTGTGACCATTCATTTCTTTAAAAAAATTTTTAGGAGCATGTACTACACTATCTAATGTGTCCTTGTATTATGACACTAAGGTGACTGTTTCTAGCATGTTGAGCAACCACATAGGAGGTTCCTTTGCTGAGTAATTGTATTTGGGCAATCTGGTATTTTTATAATCATTCAGTTGAAATAATTAACTCGTGCCACATGCAGCTGTGTTCATTACTGCATTCTAATAAAATAACTATAGATATCCTGTAACCTGTTGATAACTAAAGCTAGTTAACCAGGAATTTTTACATTGACAAGAGGAGAATATCACATGTTTGTTACATATCAAGTTGTGAATTTTCTTAAATTTTAAGAAAACTACAAAAGTTAAAAAAAAAACAATAAATAAAAATACAGGCTCAAATTTGAGTGGATAATGTTTGCCAAATCACTAAAAACTATCAGTAGCTATGCAATCTTCTGCTAAAGTCCCTTATTTAATTTTTGCCTCTCATATTCAATGCATATTCACTGAGTCAACTTTGTATTGCACCTGTATTAGCAGCACCATTATACTATACTCTTTGTCTCAAAATTTCTTTTGACTAGACACTGAGCTTTGACAAAAGTATGTTTTAATATATCAACCATATTCTAATTTTACCATGGTGAGATAATCACCATATTTTCCAGCCTGCAAGTTGCATTTTCTACAAGTTGCAGCAGGAGGTGATGTTTGAATGCTTACACTAAATACTATGTTGACTTATATACTGGAAAATACAATATAAAGTTTTGGGGTTTAATAATAGAGAGACAACAATGGATTGACAGAATTGTTAAAGCATTGAATAAAGTACCTTGTGGTATTTGTTCTGGTTCTTTACGTGCCAAGATCAACTTTGCCTTTTTCATTCTACTGGGGTTGATAAGATAAAATACCTGACAAGTACTAGGGTTGATATAATAGACTATTTGTCACTGCCGCCATCAAAATTTTTGACCTTTCACTTACATTAGAAAATTCAGTGAGAGTAAATAGTGCACAAACCTTTCTCTTCTTCCATTGGAAGATTTCTAGTTATTTTAGCACCCTAACTTTATAATATATTTGATTTTCTTCTGTTTCAATGAACAACAAAATGATTGGAACTGTATCAAACAATTTACAGCTAGTTTATTTATAACAAATGCACATTGAATATTTTCCCTTAGAATTGTCAAAGGGTAGAATAAACTACCAGTTCTGGTTGTTAGCTGTTAGGACACTGCATCTTTCCATTTTTATGGCTCTTACTATTCAATTTCTGTGTTTTTATGTTTTATTCTGTGAATGCATTTTTGGCTTTTAGTGTTGTCTTTCTTAATTTATTGTAGCTTTCTTACCCCTCTTTTTTTCTTTTTCTGGTGAGTTGTAGTGCATCTGGGCATTGTATACAATAAGCTTATTATTAAACCCCTTTTTAAGAAGGCATGAAAGCTAGTCTATAGAAAAAAAAATGCTATTGATCTGATACTGGAGTATCAATCTTAATGAATTAAATAATGACAAAATTAGTCAGTTTAGGTCTTATCCCCCAAGCTGTAGTAAGAGGCCAAGGTCCTCATTTCACGATGAGACTAAACACACATGGATATGACTGTATACTTATTTATTCTTTACTAATGATCTAATTCAGAGGTTGGGCACTTGTTAAGAGTGGGGATTTCTGAAAGATGTATGAAGGAAAAATCGTAATAAAATATACATTTTTAGTTATATCTAAAGCCTATCTGCCTATCTTTTCAACTAATTATGAATTTTATAAACACCTATATTTCTTTATCTAGAATTGTAATTACTTATTTAAAATAATTACAGCTGTGTTTAAGACATAGGAATCCAAAGGAAACTTTCGGTAGGTGGAAAAATTTACAGCAGCTGTATTCAACACTATCTTAAAGTTGTCAATACATACTTTTGAGGCTAGTGCATTGATATACCAAGTGGCCTATAATCCTGCTAAGATGGCCATAGCTGTGCTTGTTCCAAAAATTCACCTTTTTGCTTTCTTTGAGTTTTTATAAAATGACTATATCTATGTGAAAAAATAGATTTAGCAGCCCTCCAAAATGTTTCCCTGTAACTGATATAGTTCATTGCTGAAGGAGTTTGCTACATGATTAAATTAGAAGATCAAGATTTTAAGAAAACAAAAAGATGAGAAAACATTCTAAAGTTTTAAAAACAAGGCTGACAAATTGATTGATTTTGAAACAGAAGCAATAAAATGTTACTTTTTATCAGCTACCATGTTGCTAATATCCAAAAAGGAAGTCATATTTGTTATTAATACAAGTTTGAATTGTAATTATATGTGTTATATTTTATGGGTCT
>JAOPJW010010025.1:42383539-42394523 GCA_027122535.1 Octopus maya | reverse complement strand
ATATATTGCTTTCTTGGGGTGTTTTATTATTACTGCTTTTAGTGTTTTTTATACTTCCTTTCTTGTTGATCACATACATGGACATATGGTAGATTCCAGTTAAATACCTCGAGGGATACATTACATTGAGTGTCAAAATAAATAAATAAATAAATATTAGAAAATATATGAACTCCTACATAAATGGCATGAGAGAATGTTATACAACATATAAGCTTCATTTCACAGCTCAACTAAAGAAGAATTTGCCAAGTTAAGACAGCCACAATGAGTAATTAAACATATCTGTTACCCAGAGGGAAAATTAGACTTTTTGTTTGCAAAGGCAATTATTATTACTATCATTATTATTATTATTATGATTATTATTATTATTATGGTTATTATTATTTGGGCAGTGAGCTTAGTATGCTGGACAAAATGGTTAGCAACATTTTCTTCCAGCTTTACATTCTGTGTTCAAATGCCTCCAAGTTAACTTTGCCTTCCATTCTTTCAGGGCCAATAACATAAACTAACATTTGAACTTTGAAGCTTAGGTAATTGACTAACCACCTCCCCAGGAATTTTAGGACTTATACCCACAGTAGAAAGGCTGTAGTCTAATCAGCTGTAATGTGTAACCAGGTGTGCACCTGGTGCAGCATTGTCTCCTTCTGACTGTCACATTTTGGATGCTGGCTGTTTCATTGGGTCAAGATTGAAGGCATGAGGTGGGAGGGGGTCAAGAGGACGTCTAGAACTGTTGGCAATTACATACAATTAGTTCTGGGTTTAGTTCCACTGCATGGAAGCTTTGGCAAGTGTCTTCTACTATAACCTTGGGTCAGCTAAAGCCTTGTAAGTGAATTTACTAGTTGGAAACTGAAAGAAGCCCATCATATGTGTGTCTTGTGTCTGTGTTTAAGTCCCAGTAGTAGCTTAGTGGTTCAGTAAAAGTGAACGATAAAATGAATACCAGGTTTTAAAAAAAGGTAATTATTGGGGTCAATTCATTTGACTAAAATGTTCTTCAATGTGGTGCCTCAGTATGGCTGCAGCTTAATGACTGAAACAAGTAAAATATAAAAGATGAAAGATAAGCACCACAAAACAATTAATGAATACATGGTACATCTTTGTAAGTGATTGCTGGTGGCACTGCTAAACTATGTCAAGGCAGGAACTACGAAAACACAGGATGGTCAGCCTCTTCTAGCTTGACCAAACCTGATCTGAAATGATAACAAAAAGGAAAACTCCTCCCCAAAGATTCCAGAGTAAAATCAGAATCATGTCTGAGAATTGTAGCCATTGTTTTGACTGAGC
The DNA here is from genome assembly GCA_027122535.1 of Octopus maya. Taxonomy (NCBI): domain Eukaryota; kingdom Metazoa; phylum Mollusca; class Cephalopoda; order Octopoda; family Octopodidae; genus Octopus; species Octopus maya. The sequence goes on along the minus strand of JAOPJW010010025.1, from coordinate 42,393,215 downwards.
TTTAATTGTACAGTAGATAGTGCCTTAACTTTTACCTGTTGCATTTGAGAGACTTTCTCTTGATATGACCCAGAGAAGTTTAACCTACAAAGGATGGTTTGTGCGTTACTTGACCCTACTAGAAATAGAAGCAAAATCTTTCATTCCCATCCTTTCATAAGCAGAAATATATAAGGTTTCTCTTTCTCCTGGATTATCTCCTGTCACAAAAAAATGCACATCACCTTCACAAAAATACTTTCACCAACACTGTAAACATGATAGGTCTAAACGTTTCATTTGTTCATTTTGAATTAAGGAAAAATTCCTTATATGACAACTTCTGTATGAGTAGACCACAGTATTTAACTTCATGTAACCACTTCTTTCCTTCTTCTTTTGTTACCAATACTTCTATTGTTATATTTGAAATCATTAATTTGAGAATTTGCGATATTTTCTTCTATTAACTGTTGACTATACTCTTTATTTTTTCCTACCTCTTTCTTGTGCATTAAATTTTCTCTATGGATTTTCTACAGAATTTTGAGTAATCACTGAAAGTTATGATGTTTCATATACAAACACATCTATGTAAGTAATGTAAACAAAGACAGAAAAATAGTAATAGTTGTATATGCATATTTCAGGAGTTATTGCTTCTTCCTCAGCACCAAATCCAACCCATTAACCATCCATGGACACATGGCTTAGATATCCACATTTGTTATAACTGATATATACATTGTTTACATAGATGTATTCATATACAAAATGCAACTTTCAATGCTGGCTCTAAATTCCATAGAAAATTTGTAGAAATAAACTTAAAGTGTTTGTCTTGCACTGCTAACACAAAAGTAGGACACAGTATTGATTATAAACTTTCAATATATATTTAGTAGTGTATTATTGTTGCAAAATGAAGTACGATGTCCATACCAGCAATTAAGTTGTATGTTTTGATTTTGTTGTTTGTTTATTTTTCTTTATGCCATTATTGTATTCAGTGTTGTAGCATAAGTATGTTTGGTAGTATTTTGGATATGAAAATAAAATATGTGTAAATAAAATTTGTCTTTGTCTATCCCTGGGTATCAAGAGCTGGACTTCCTTAGGGAATTATAGTTGAGTTGTTTTTTTTACAAGTACTCCAAGAGAAATTTCATTAGGTAGTGATTGAATAAAATGTCTATCATTGAGAGAAGGAAAACAGTGTCTTTAGACTATGAGAATCAAATGTGACAATAACAACAAGAATAATTCATTTCTAAAGATTCTTTCTTAATGATCTCAATTTCATGATTGCTTCATAAAATTTCGTTAATTCCTTATTGATTTAACATTGTTTCATCGACTCTACATTGCTTTTAGCTCCAGTTCACTTTTGATTCTAACCATGGCCATCAAGTCATTGTTGGAGAGTCTAGTATTGCATTATCTAGTATTTTTTTTATTCAAGAATAGCAGGATCAAGTAACACTTAAAGAATCCCTTGTAGGTTTAACTTGATTCATCACCGATTGTTCCTGTTCCTGAAATTGCGCTTAATTAATACTGTTTCCCTCCTGCGGTAATTTGATTTGAGGTAGATTTAACTGCTACTTCCAGGAGGTCATGTGGCTACTTTGAGGCTCCCTCATCAATATAAAATTGTGTTCCATTATTATATTCAATGGTTGATTTAATTTTAGCCATAGTATAATTTAAGTAAATAAGGCATTACATTAATCATGGTTGCGTGAACCAGACACTATAGTTGAAGAACTAACTATAGTGAAGCATTTAAATCATGTCACGAGTAATGAATTGTGTCTTTGTATATAGTTCTACACTCAACGACTTAATTCTTTCTTGTTGGAAAACAATAAATAGTTAATGTTTATGGACAAAATACAATCACAAAATGCTGCTTTCTAAAACTCATACAAATATCACAAATCTATACAGTTAATGTCAGTCTGAGAGAAACAATAAGTAATCTATATACTAAATATGTCTAAAATCAAGGAAACCACTTATTCAAGGCTATTGCTTCTATTAAGTCTTTTGTGACTATATTTTTCATGAAATACATTCCTTGTATGTTTCGATTAATTTTGAAATTACTCGATAACTTAGATGGGTTTAGTAAAATAACTAAGCATATTTTATCAAAATGGTTTCTGGTACATAACTTAAAGAAGAGGTCTCACATGAAATTTTATGAAAATAAATTTGAATTTAAAATATGACAGCTGTAAAAGGAGAGGTTTTGTATTCTAGAACCAGAGGCTAGTCTCCAGAAGGTCATTATCAAAAGTGTTTGGATGCCTAACAATATATGATTTACTTACTTTCATTTTATCTTTTTTTAAACAGTTCTTGCTAGTTAGTTAGGGCTGGTTTTACTAACAAATGCTAAAATTTTGTTATGACAGATATAGGAGATTTACCATTTGAATAAATATAATCTTTTATACGAAGTAAATTCTATTGGTGTCCACATGAACAACTTACCAATTGAATACAGGAAAAAAAGAAAGAAAAAATTTAAATAAAATTAATAAATATATATGTATATAAAAAATCAAGATAAAAGAAGCACTGCTTCAATTTCATTGACTATCTCTGTGATTGTCCAAAATGGTCATTGAATGTGCTTGTATGGTTATGTTGCTTATTGAAATGTGCCATGATACATGATATCTTTTATTCGAAAAGTTTAGCACCCCCCATTGTGAATCAGCAATATTCAGGATTCATAATCTCTGCAAGTTTATTGTGTTATTTTGTTATAAAGCTTAAAGCATCTGAAAGAAGTTCGCTTCATATCTATTTTCCATATCATATAGTATCTCACTTTAAAATGGGTGCACTCTAAACCTAATGTTTATAGATATATTTCTTTTTCCCTTTTATTTTATACACACTTTTAGAGATGGAAGGGGTGAAAAAGTAAATAAATAATAAGAATAAATTGATTAGAATGTTATCGCTCTGATCATAATAATATTGTCGAAAAGGTAACTAAGAAAAGACAGAATTAATATTGTGGTTGAGAAATATGGAAAAATGAAAAGAAATTCATAACAATACAACAATAGGATGAATAGAGACTAGCCAGGAACATTTTAGAAAGATGTAACTTTATAACTATGGTAATTTACAAGATATACCATCATATTGGCATCAGGTTTAATTTAAATCTATAATATAATGCCAAAGGAAAGAATATACCTGATGTTCAATACTCTTCTTATGGTGAGAAGAGAGCATTATGTAGGTTACCATAAATAGTTTAACAGGCTCATTAAAACATTTTTTCTGTTGTCTGTGATGGTAAAATATCACTTTTAGGCAATTAAGTCAAGGGTTTGGCAAATTCCGTGAAAGACATTAATTACTGAAAAACAGTCTGTAGTTTCATAAAACAACCCTTTGTGTTTGTTGGCAGTTTGTGTGTATTTTTCACTTTTAAACAGATATTCAGAAAGAATCTATCAACATCTTTTACTAAAGTTTCTGACATGTACTTTGATAGAAAATCATCTCAACTGTCTTTCTATTTCTAAGTAGCATAAGATTTCTTTGTTTAGTAGTTTATAGATTAAATTTTCTCTTTTACTATTGTCCATTATCAGCAAATCAACAATATATGATGACAAGTAACATCTGAAAACTTAAAATCCAGCTTTGGGTTTCTTCTTTCAGCTAGGTTGAAAATAAATCTGTTGCAACCAAGATGAAACCTGAAGCTAGGTTGTACTGTCTTCTTAATATATCACCAAGAAGAGTGAACTCTTTTCAATAAATGTTAAACTTGTATCTAAGACAAAGCCTATAAAATAGTTTCAAACCCAGTTGAAGCCTTTCTATTTTGCAATCTGCATGTGAGCTTGATGTGGAGAGATATGGTGGGGCAATGGAAAAAATTGAGTGCAAACTTTTGAAGTAATTTACAATGTTTAGGGATTGGTTACACTAAATTCTGAGTTCCAATCCTGCTTAGACCAACTCTTGTCTTTTATACTTTTAGAGTGGATTAAAAAAAAATAGCAATGTGATACATGTAATTTAATTAATCCAATTGGCTATACCTATCTTTTATGCATCTAATATGAAATCAATAGTTCAGCCATAAAGAAATTGGGTTTTTTTTTATGTCTCTTTTTTTCTCCCCTACTTGATCTAGTGGCTATTGAAAAATGGCTTATAAGAAATTAATCAATATTATTGTTGAAGATGTGAAACATGCAAATCTATAAAAACCCATATGACAATGCTCAGTGTTGATGATAATACAGTGATGATGATTATGAAGAGGATAATGATAAGGATGATGACAAAGATGACAATGGCGATGATGATGATGATGATGATGACGATGATGATGATGATGATGATGATGATGATGACAATGATGATACAAGGATCTATACATGCAATACAAAACTGTGTTATACAAAATAGTTTTGAAACGTGTAGAAATGTGTACATACTTTATAAACAGAAATAAGAAAAAAATGTAGTATTTTGAAATTCTGAGTTCCAGTCCTGCTTGGACCAACCCTTGTCTTTTATGCTTTTAGAGTGGAAAAAAAAACCAGAAGCAATGTCATGCATGTAATGTAATTAATCCAATTGGCTATACCTATGTTTTATGAATTTAATATGAAATCAATACTTCGGCTACAAAATGTAATAAAAAACATAAATGTGAGTAACCTACACACAGAGAAATAAGAAGTTACCACATAGATTGGATCAATGTACCTCGTTACTATAAACTCCCTCCTGCACAGATCATTTGTTGTAAACGAGTTCTGAATTTTCCCAATCAATATTTTTAGCACTAGTCACACTGCAAAGGGTCCCACATCCTCTGAAGCATAGATATAAGACTCTTGGCAGTCAATAGACAGTCGACAGATCTCTTAGGTCTTGATAGATTGCTGATGTGGTCTTCAGCACCCAGTTATCCTCTAGGGGTGGCTGGTATTCAAATTTTGTTGCCCCATTAATTTGCACAGCGTTTCTTTTTGCTCACTTTTAAAATTGTCATAAAATGAGAGTTCAGTAAAATAAAGTGATCATGTTCTATGGGCACGAACGTGTCTCTTTGAGGACTTGCAAACCTTTTGGTAAATGGAACAAGGTGAGGACTCAGTCTGCTTGAGTGCTTGTGGATTATTTACTATTTGTTTTCTTGAGTGGACAGCAAGGTCTGCTTTGCTTCATGCCACAAAACCACAATGACAGATAAGGTTTCTATTTAGAGGAGCAGTGTTTTGCCAACATGCCTTCATGCTTGAACAAAGTTGGTCCTGAAATTGGAAACGATTTTGCTCAAATTTTTGAAATGAGGAGAAACAGGGTGCTAGGTCCTGTGTTCTGATACTTTGTTTTCCCAGGACGAAAAGGGAATGTATCTTGTAGCTTTGAGATTTTAATGATATAATTGTTAATTTTTTAAATGACATTGTAGGGTAGGTGTGAGAGGCCAAATATGGCCAGTTTGAGCATAAATCAAGTAGAATATTTGGGTTGGATATAACTGGTTTAAATACTAAAGGGTTAATTATTATATTTCTTTCATTTTTTTTAAAATCTGTACTTTTGTGTTTTTGAAATTTGGTGAGTTACTTATTGACTGCTAACCTCATTATGGCTTGAACTTCTTCCCATCTCCACAATTGAAACCATTTTGCATCACAAATAAATAGTTAAAATAATGATTTTAAATTTTGGTACAAATCCAGCAGTTTGGGAGAAGTAGGTAAGTCAATTACATTGAGCCCAGTACTCAACTGGTACTTATTTTTTTACCTCCCCACCACCAAAAAAAAAAAACGATGAAAGTCAAAGCTGACCTCAGCAGAATTTGAACTCACAAATTATAACCGGAAAAAATATGGAGAAATATTTTATCAGGTGTGCTAATGATTCTGCCAGCTCGCTGCCTTAACAATATTAATAATCCTTTTTTTACTATAGGCACAAGGCCTGAAACATGGGGGAGGGGGACTAGTTGATTACCTCAACTCCAATTCTCAACTGGTACTTATTTTATTGACGTCCAAAAACATGAGAGGCAAAGTCGACCTCAGCAGAATTTGAACTCAGACTGTAAGGACATGAAAAGCTGATAACATTTTGTCAGGCCTGTTAATGGTTCTGCCAGCTCACTGTGTGAAATGGTAGAAATAATAATGATGAGTAAAAATGGATATAAGCTTAGAAACAATGCTCACATGAATTTTTCTTTTCCACTCCAGGTAATGGGGTAGACATCAACATATTTTGAAACCTTTTGTTGGTAATAAATAAATAGATAAAAAAACAGTTTTCCATCAAGTAATATTGGAAGAAAATATCTCCTAAGTGGAGCTCCATTAAACTTGACCATTCAAAGTAAACCATAACAACAACAACAACGATAGCAATCACGATAAGGATGTTGATGATGCTGCTGCTGCTGCTGCTGCTGACGCTGATGATGATGATGATAATAATAGCAATGATGATGATGATGACAATAGTAGTGATGATGATGATGATGATGATAAAGCAGCTTTTTTTTAATGACCAAAGAATTAGGTTAAATGCAAATACAATTTTTATATGGGCACTTGTGTATGAAATGAGGCAATTAGTGATAATCAGAAATTTGAATAATTAATAATAAAAGTGAAGATGTCTGAAAAAGAGAAAGAGAGGGTGTGGGATGATGAACAGAATATTTCAATGTCTCTTGTTTAATGCTGTATGGTCCCAAGATCAAATCCTGTTACAGGCTTCTTTGCCATTTTCCTCTTCAAATTTTGACTGAATTAATATCAGAAATACAGCGAGATCAATTTGATTAACTATAAATTTCCCTTCATTGGAAGATTTGCATTTTATCTCCTTTAGCCATTAGAAGTCATCATCATCATCATCGTCGTCGTCGTCGTCGTCGTTTTAATGTCTACTTTTCCATGCTTGTGTGGTCTGACAGAATTTGCAAATGTGCATTTTTCTAAATGGTTGGTTGCCCTTTCTGTTTAGTGGAGGCATGTGGCTTAGTGGTTAGGATGTTGGCTTCGTGATCATAAAATTGTGGTTTCAGTTCTTGGATCAGGTGACATGTTGTGTTCTTAAGCAAAACACTTCATTTCATACATTATTTACATTATTTACATTTGATGGATATTTTCCTCATCTTGTTTGTTGTTAACACAACGTTTCGGCTGATATACCCTCCAGCCTTCATCAGGTGTCTTTGGGAAATTTCAAACCTGGGTTCTCATTCCTAAGGTATTTTTCGATGTTGTTATCATCATCATCATCATCATCATCATCATCATCACCGTCATCACCATCACCACCACCACCACCACCAGCATCACCATCACCATCATCATCATCATCATCATCATCATCATCATGAAACATATATAAGCATATGTATATACATACAATGGGCATCTTTTAGTCTCCATCTATCAAATTCATTCACAAGGCTTTGAGTGGCTTGTGACTATTGTAGAATATGCTTACTGCCCTCAAGGTATCCCACTGGGGGACTGAGCCCAAAACGGTGTGGCTGTTAAGCAAGTTTCTTACCTCATAGCCATGCTTAAAGATTATGATGATAGTGATGATGTTGATGATGATGATGATGATGATGATGATGGTGATGATGATGATGATGATGATGATGATGACGATGATGATGATGATTATGTTTATGATGATGATGATGATGATGATGATGACGATGATGATGACGATGACGATGAAAATGATGATGATGACGATGATGAAAATGATGATGATGATGATGATAATAATGATAATGATGATGATGGTGATGATGATATCAAATACTTCATATTTTAAGCATTTTTTACTGCAGTAGAAAGCCCAAGTGATCAAAAAAATGAATTCTAATTTGCAATCAGAAATTAATTACTCAAAATTGTTAAATATTTGGTTACCAAAATAAATTGATTTGAAGAACTTGTCACATATGCCCATATAAATTGTATTTGCATATTCCTGCTATGAATCAAAGGCTGCTACTTGTCTCTTGAAGGCAACCAAACCAATAAAAAAAAGTTCCTGTGTAGTTACCTGACATATTAGAAATTAGAAATAGCTGTGAAATCTCTTTCAAATCATACTTTACACTCTTTAAAATACATCTTGTCAACTTTAAAAGCACAGTGAGCTGAATAATTATAGCAATACAAGAAAAGGAAGTGACCAACACACGGAGCTTACTTTGGGGCATAAAACTATTTAATCAACAGTGACTAAATGAGCTAAATTAAGACCTGCATTATCATAGAATCAAAACTCAGGTTTGGTCTTATTCCTGGTGGGATTTATGTAGGTAGCTGATTACTAGCTGTAACCTGAGGTATCCACACATTTTTGGCAGTCTTTCAAGTGCTTAGAACCCTCCTGATAATCCTTGCTGTCCCTAAGAGGCAAAGTTTCTGTAGGAGCTCTACTGGGCATTCTATATCAATTTCCTCAGCCATTTATCTATATCTTGGCTTACTGTTCCCAACGTACCAATTATTATAGGCACAAACTTTGCTGGTCACATGCTTCAACTTCTTCCTATTACAAATTTTAAAAGATTACATTTTATTTGTTTTTTTCCTCTTTCTTTACAGTCCTGGAATCAAATGGACATGAATAGTCTATAGTAAGCAACTTTGCTTTTTCTCATGTATCATAGTAATATCTGGTGTATTACTTTCTAACTTTTTGTCCATTTGAATAGGAGAGTCCTACAAAATCTTACATTTCTCTGACTCTAGTACTCATTTGACTCAATGATTGTACCATGTGTTTCCAGCTTCAAATTCCCATTTCTGGCACAGTTTCCAGTAAAAGATTTACAACCTGGTTGTGCCTCCATTTCTTATATTCTTCCTGTGCCAACTTGGGTCATTCTTCCACAATTTACGCCACATTCTCGTTCAAAGTTCCACAGGCTCTACATTTTCCTGACACATTCTCTCCATATATGTTTTCTCAAATTGTTTGCTTTTATTGCCTGATCTTAGGCTGCTACAATTAGGGACTCTGTTTCGTTTTTTTTTATTGCCCTTTTTTTAACCAAGTCCAGGATTATGTTTCATCTACGTCTTCAGTGGCTCTCCAAAATTGACCGTACAGAGGTTCTTTCTCTTCTATCTGTCTGGCGTGCTATCTTTGCATTTCATTCTTGTCCTTTTCTTCTATTACACTCTTCATCAGCTGTTCTTTCTTAACTGCCTTTAGTAGATTTTCTGTACTGGACAAAATGTTTAGTGATATTTCACCTCTCACTACATTCTGAGTTCAAATTCCACTGAGGTCGACTTTGTTTTTCATCCTGAAGGAGTCGATAAATTAAGTACTAGTGAAACACTGGCATTGATGTAATCGACTAGTCCCCTACCACAAAATTTCAGGCATTGTACCTTTAGTAGAAAGGATTTGGGCATTGCTGACTTGTGAGGTTATGTTGAACAGTTGCTGTCACGTGTGAGACAGATCCATCTGTCGGCTGAGTCTGTAGTGATGATTGCACAACCGCCCTCTTTCAATCAGGTAGGCAAGGTAGTTTTCCTTTGTCTGATGGTTGTGGTGAAAGAGGTTGTTTGGTGGACAAGGCTGAAAGGCATGAGGACAGATATATTCCTCTTTGGTAGAGCTCTCATTGAATTATTATTAT
>JAOPJW010010025.1:38680447-38694018 GCA_027122535.1 Octopus maya | reverse complement strand
GGGAGAGTCATTGTCTTTTTGTGTTAAATTTTAAGGCACAATAAGAAAATGACTCTCCCCAGACACAACAGAATTTAATTACAGTTCTATATTTAAGAGATGAAGTATTATATACATTATTTACATTTGACGGATACAAACAAGATGAGGACAAATATCCATCAAATGTAAATTATGTAAAGAATTTAATTAGTTCCAATACAAATCATAGAGGTTTTACTCGGTTGCTTATGGAAAGGTGGATTGCCACGATCGTTAAAGCTTCAGTATTTCCTCAGGCCCTCGACTCCTGAGTTCAAATCCTGCTGTGATTAAATTCGGTTTACATTCTACAGGATGTATTGGAGTCGATTTAATCAATTGTTCTTCCAAATTCCTGGCCTTGTGTCTATGTAAGTAATTATTAAAGATGAAGATTGGCACAATCGTTAAAGCATCAAATAGAATGTTTTGCAGCATTTGTTCTGGTTCTTTGTTTCTAATTCAAATCCAACTGAGGTCATCTTTGCTTTTCATGCTTCCGAGGTCGATAAAATAAGTAACAGTTGAGCCCTGGTGGGGTGTAAGATAATCGACTAATCCTTGCCCTAAAATTGCTACCCCTGTGCCAAAATTAAAAGGAACTATAAAAGCGGTAAGCTAGCAGAATTGTTAGTGTACTGGATGAGATGCTTAGCGGTATTTTGCCCGTCGCTACATTCTGAGTTCAAATTCCACCGAGCTCGACTTTGCCTTTCATCCTTTCAGGGTTGATGAATTAAGTACCAGGGAAACACTGAGGTCGATGTAATCGGCTATTCCCCTCCCACCAGATCTCAGGCCTTGTGTCTTTAGTAGAAAGGGTTATTATCATTGTTGTTGTTGTTGGTAGTGGTGTTGGTGGTGGTGGTCGTCTTGTTTACTTAGCCCTAATCGTGCAGGCTTATGACCAAAAGCATTCTAGCTGTGAAAAACAAGATTCCTACCAGTAATATCAAGGGAGCCTCTATATGGTTGTTCTATCAGCTAGAACTACGAGACAAACACCAAATCTTACGTTACTGACTTTAAAGGGAGTTGAACCCATTAGATAACGCAGTTCTTTTTCACTGTATTGTAATTCATTGTTTATTCACAATTTATAATTAATAGCAAAATGGCAGACAATGTCTTTCCCTATATGCTTTGCAGCATTTCGTCTGTCTTTACGTTCTGAGTTCCAAGTTCCGCCGTCGTCGACTTTGCTTTTCACCCCTTCGAGGTCGATAAAATAAGTACTAGCTGAGTTCTGGGATCGATGTAATCAACTGACCCCTTCCTCCAAAATATCAGTCCTTGTGCCAAAAGCAGAAAGGATAATTAATAGTGAACATAAGGTGGCGAGCTGGTAGAATTGTCACTGCATCAGACAAAATGCTTAGCGACATTTCTTGATTTATGTTCTGAATTCAAATGGCACAGAGGTCAACTTTGCCTGTAGTAATTTCAGGACCTTTAAAATAAATATTAATTGGGCACAGACATCAATGCAATCGACTTTTCCCCTCCTCTAAAAACTGCTAGGCTTGTGCCAAAATTAGAATGAATATTTCCTGGTTAATGGCGAACTGTTTCACTACAACCCAATACGTATGAGACCAACTTTCTCGTAATGTCACATAATTCTACTGTTGTTAGTATTTAACATTACAATATTCTTTTATAAGTTTCAGCCCAAAGGCTGTAGCCATGGTGGAGCACAGCCAGTAAAAAAGTAAATATGGAAGCCGCTACAAAGTATTGAAACCCGCACGTCTCAAACTCGAGTTACGCGCACTGTACCATCAAGCTAAGCGACCCACCAACTTTACAGTCTGTACACTGCTAAAAAGAAAAGAGCAGTTGCCCATATTATTAATTGCTTTTTATCTTACAGCAGTGTTTCTCAACTGCGGCTCCCAGGGCCGCATGCAGCCTCAAATCTCCTTCCGGCGGCTCCCAACGGTCTTCCCTCTGTAACAGAGACATGATTATCATTCGACCGATTAGGCTTAAATATCCAAATACTGGCTCATGCGCTGTTTTCTACATGTGGTCACGTGATGGGTTATACATCAGTCTAGCCTTTCTGGCTTTATGCGGGCTTTCATCCCATCATGTGACAGACCAGCCGATCGCGGGGAAATTTATGTCTATTCGCTGGAATCCATCATCAGCATTAAAGATTTCCCGTTATTTTTCAGTGAGACGGGATTGCGCGTTCGAGTTTGGATCTCGGCAGAGGAAGTTTATTTCGCAGGTAACCTTTGATATGTACACCTTTCCTGTCTTCGAGCAGAAGTCATGTCACATTCTTGTTTTCCTGTTCTATTCAAGAACCAACTGCATGAGAAACCAATATGTATATATACTGACAGTATCATTCAAGATGTATTACAGCAACTTTTCCTTTATCTACATACACATCTATATTGGAATTCAAACCAGTTTAATTCTTCAACTAACTCACCTCGTTAAACCTCTATAAATATAAATTTTTGTTTAATTGTCTTGTGTTTTAGTTTTCTTCTTTTTTGTGCGGCCTCCTAAAGACATCCAGGTTTTGGATCTGGCTTGGATATTAAAAAAGGTTTAGAACCACTGTCCTACAGTGTCAGGTGACAGTCGTAGCCAAGATCTTGTTGACAGTGTAAGTTGGCCAGTTGTAACTTTGGTGTAGAGGCTTTAACCCTGCTTGTATATCATACAATCCAATTTCATCTGTATCATATTTTCTTAGTAGATTATTACAATTGAATGAACAAAGACTATTAAATTAATATAAGACTATTGAAAGTGAGGCATATCTTAGCTTTTGCTAAAGTATGTCTGTACGAAAAGTTACTATTTGGTTCACAACTACACCGAATGTATACTTTCAAACAATCTGACTATGTCAGACGCTAACCTAAAATTTTTAAGTCCCTGTGCGATTGCTAGATAGTCATTGACCTTATATTAGGTTCATCCATTCTTTGACAGGTATTGTTTTACTGGGTTTCTAGCAGTGCCCTTTAACAAGAAATCCTGGTGGGAAAGCCAATTTAATTGTTGACAACCAGACCGATATTTTATTATATCTTCCTGTTCATCATTTGACATAAATTCATTATCTTCAACAAAGGTATTGTATTTCATTCATATAAGAACACTGATAGCTATAGTGTTCAGTGACACAGTTTAGAACTTATGATAGCAGGTTTAGGTCGATTACCAAATAGAAAAGCTATCGCTTATCGATTTGTGACAAATTTGTATTTTTGTGCTAATAAGTAACGCAACATTTTTCAAGTAATTTGACTATTGCAAGGGTTTCTAACCTACATTTCTTTTCAAAACCATTTAATCTAAGTGAATAGAAGCAAATTGGTCGCCAATTTTGCATTATTACAGAATCTATTGATGATATAGACACATCTGTTTTAAAAGTAAGTTGTGAACCAGGTGGCAGAACAGCTAGCAATACTGTATTTCAGTTTCTTAATTGCATCAACATATTCAGCTGATAATAGTAACGTTGATATTGTTTAGCTTCAAAGAAGGATAGTGCAATTTCAGCACAACATTATATACAATTAACCTAATAAAACACTCAAAACTGGGATTTTTTCTTGGCATAGGAGACCTGAGTGACGATGGTAGCATGTCTGGGCCAGGCAGAATATTTTCTTCTCTAAAAACGTCGCCTAGGCACAATAATTCTGTTAGATTTTTTTTTTTTTTAATGATAACCTATTTCATTCGAATAAAAGATAGCAAATTTTTATTGTGGACCTTTTTTTCTCTCCCCCATATATCGCCACACCAAAGCCTTTTTAAGTCCTACAAATTTTCTAATTACTTCGCAAAAATAGCTACTCAATTAGTAATTTTAAAAGATAATCACGTAAATTGGAATAGTTCATTATTTTCTTTGATGTCTACAAAATGTTCCTTTCATAGAAGCGAAGACATTGACAATATGCCGAACGAAGGCCGACAGAGCTGAAATGATGATTTCCCTGAATTTAACTTCAAACATCAATAATAAATGGAATGAGAAATACGGTTAGATAGTTTTATCTACAAATATTGGTTTCAAATTTTGGCAGGGGAGAGGGAAAGTCGATTACACCGATCCCAGTGCTCAACTGGTACTTATTTTATCGACCCCGAAAGGATGAAATGCAAAATCAATCTCGGCGGAATTTGAACTCGGATCGTAAAGAAGGACGAAACGCCGCTAAACATTTTGTCCGCCGTGCTAACGATTCTGCCGGCTCGCTCCCTTGTAGCTACCAATATTAGATACTTAATGGACCATTTTTACCTCCACTTTGTTGAATAGAACTTCTTTGAACATTTAATTGTTCCCCCAGCAGCAGATTATGAACTGTAACTTTAATGAGCAATTCTGAGTAGAGCAACGCAAAGGTATTGCTTTCACAGTAAGCATTATAAGCTTGAAATAACTGAGTAAAAGTCAGTTTAACTTAGATAAGTTGCATAGGAAACTCAACATGTCCTTTTTGGCAGATAAGGAGTACAGGAGTCGGATTAGGATGCTAGTGATGAGGGTATTGACCGGTGCCATTATAAAGAACAAATGGTGGTATGCTATAAAGTTCGAGTCCATTATATGTAGCAAAGAGTTAGTTGCTAAGAGAAATAGGATAGAAAGGGACTTAACTAAGGATTTAGAAGAGGCACTGAGATCTGGCTCTATACCACAAGTTTTGGCGGCGATATTGGTTCTCAACCAGCACCTCGAAGCTAAACACGAAGGGCGCATAGTCAGGACAAAGCAGCGTGCAATGGGACAGGAAGGAATTAAGTCGGCCGGCTCGGGCCGTATGATGGAGATGCAACAAGGCACTGACGCCAGAATAAGGTCTTTGACAAACCAGCAGGAGAACTTGGTAAACTAACCCGAGGAGCATTTCAGGAGCATTTCGCTCAGTTTTTCGGGAGGAGCTGTGGACCGGAGTGCAAGAGGGACATCGCAGACTTCCTCGCCGGTTTGCCGCGTCTCTCGGGGCGGGAAGCGGAAAGCAGTGAAGGACAGATCACAGCTGCGGAAGTGGAAGAGGCTTTGTCGGACTGCGATGGGGAAAAGTCGCTGGGGCTTCATGTCTTCCATACGAGCGATATTATAGTATGCCAGACTTGTTTGGGCACCTACTTGCATGTGCCTTTGCCAACTGGCAGCAGAATGGGTCTATACCCAGGTCTGTGAGCCGAGTGGTGGTGACACTGCTAAGAAAGGACCCAAACAAAGGGGACGTTGTAGATAATTTCCGGCCCATCACTCTGCTTAACACAGAGCTGAAGATTTTGGCCAAGGTTGGCGCGTATCGCAGGTGGACTCGTCAAGAAGGCACAAACGTGTGCCATTCCCGGCAGATCCATCCAGGACAATCTCCATCTTACCTTAGAGAAGGGGGGTAAAATTCCTGACAAGGCTGAGGCTCTGGTCCATTTAGACCAGGCTAAAGCTTTTGACAGAGTTGACCATCAGTATCTAGTGTCGGTCCTTGCGGCATTCGGGCTGCTCCATAGCTTTCTTAGTTGGATCACTGCTCTTTACAGCAACATCGATTCGATCGTTCGGGTGAACGGTTTCCTTTCGGAGCCGTTCTCCACCAAGCGCTCAGTACGTCAAGGATGCCCCTTTCTCCACTCCTGCACGTATTGGCTCTCGAGTCCTTGCAGCAGAAGTTGGAGGCTATGAAGGGCGTCCCATGAGATGTAAGTTATGGAAAGTTTGTATCGGCTTTCGCGGATGATATCACCATCATCGTATCCGGGGTCAAACACCTACAGAGGGTAGGTGAGGCCATTAAGGAATACGTGGTGGTGGCAGGAGCAAAAATTAACCGCGAGAAGTCAGTCGGCTTGCAACTCGGCACCTGGAGGGACAAGTCGATACCTCCGAACAACTTCATCGAACATTGGACGGAGGGCCCGGTTAAAATGCTAGGAAAATGGTTTGGTCCGGATTTCCAGATACAAAAGAACTGGAGCGAGGTGAGAAGCAGGGTGATCTTCCTAACCTCGACTTGGTCTGAGCGGTGGCTATCCCTGAAAAGGAGGGCGGAGGTCACAAATGTGTTTACTGCATCTGTGATTACCTACCGCCTAACCGTCGTGCCTTCCACTTTTTGTTGGGGAGAAAGACTCTTTTTGTAAGGCGTTCTATCTGCTGCCAAAGACCGCTGAAAGGATGCCGTGGCTAAAAAAACGCTTATGGATGCCGTGGCTAAAGATGCGCAGACATGCATTGAGGCTAAGGCATCTCTGGCTCTACCTGGATGGAGAACAGGTGTGGTCCCCGTTCATCGAGGCGACTTTTCCAAAGTTCACTAGTTTTAGCGAACTGACTTCTTGGATTAAATGTAGACCGAAATCAGAGGCTTGGCAGGCCGAATGCAGCCAAGCCTTCCGTCTTCTCTCTCACACGGGTGGCGCCGGTGGTCAGGGTTCCACCTCGTTGTTCTATAGAGGGTTCATAGAGGCAAAGTGTGACGATACCCTGGAAAACACCATGGGTCTCGACGATGGTCAACTAGCTGGCCTGTTCCGACATACATTCCAGACAGGGCCCTAGGATAATTTTCAAAAGTCCATGGCTTGGCAGTGTTACAAAGGAGCCCTACCTGTTCGTGATAAGTTCGTAAGGCATGGAGGTTAGTGTTCGCCGACTTGTCCAAGATGTGAGCAGGACAGAAAAATTGTCCTGTACGCTATTGTACAATGTCCGAAAATCTCGAAATTGTGGGTTTATGTCGAACAGCATTTGTTCCGTATGGGAAGAGTACAGCTGTCGTCCGAATCAATCATTAAGATTACTCTTCCGTCTACCTTTAACAAGGAAGAAAAGGTTTGTTTTCTCGTTGTAATTGCTATGGCAAAAGAGGTAGTATGGAAGTTTCGAATGACAGTAGTAGCGACAGGCGTCTTCACCTCCAGTCGAGGTTTTGTTACCGTTATTTTCCTTCTCAAAAGGAAAATACGGCTGGAGAGGAGATGTCTGATGTCTGCGATATATAACAAAAGAGGGAAGAAAGTGATGCGAATGCTGGGTATAAATGACCAGACGTAAGTGTAAACAATGAAGAAAAATTGAAAGGTCTCAGTGATGGAACGGAGCTTGTGGGGGCGGAGCCGAACCCGTCCCCCACTGCATTGTATTGTCCTTGATTGTTTAAATCATATGCTACATTTTCAGAAATTTTTAATTTGTCCATTTCTTTGTAAAATTCATTCGTTTTTATCTACCCGTATTTTGTATTGTCCCCTCTATGTTGACCCTTTGTGGGCAATAAAGAATCAGACCTTCTAGAATATTCTCACAAGTCTTATAAATCAGTAAATTTTGGGTGCTAAAACTCAAAACGTTGGAGACCGTCGCTGACAACCACATTCTCATTTTCATTCTGAAGGAGCAGAAACCGTATGCCAAACATTGGTTTTAACAAATTCATACTCGTGTTTCTATTTCCCCAACTGGACAGATAGAAGCTACAGATTTGCCGTCATGAATTTAGTCGTGACAACGCAGTCCTAGGAGCTACTAAGCAACAATTTTGTTGTAACTCCGGAGGTTGTCTTTCTCTCAAAGTGTACAAATTGTTGTCCGTATTCTTCATTCAAAGACCAACATGGAAAACACTGTATGCAGTAAGCAAAGCTTCTGTTAATTATTCACAAGCGTTGTTCATCATTTACACGCAGACAGTAACTCAACGCATCCACCAGAGAAACACCAGCTCCCATGAAATTATTAAATCTTGAATCAACACATACAGCTGACGCAGTTAAAAAGTGAAAAATTACCTTTTAAATTCAATCTGAAGGGAATGAAATCGAAATAATGCAGAAATTTCCAAAATGACTGAATTAGATATTTCACGGACATAAAAAAACTTTACTAACTGTGTAGCAATTATTCATTTAGTATCGTCTTTCCAATGTTAAGTTTGTTTCCATCAACATTTTGTGTTTTTTGAGATGATTTGGGTATGATTTAATACCATTTTTTTTTTTCGCAATACCTTCAAGAATCAAGAATAATTTTTTACCATTATGAATTATCCACCGTTGAATGTATAGTCTCAAAAGAGGGTGTTTAATGGGATGGTACAGCTAATGCTATTTGTTTTCACCAAGTCTTATTAAAACGTTCTATCATCTTACAATTGAGATATCGTATATCAACAGCAGCGGGGCACATTGTGAGATTTTGGAGAGGTTTTGACCTGAATCGAAGTTAATTTCCCAATAGTTGCAGGAGAAAGATCATTGTAATTCCTAGTAAAGCTATCCAAAAAAATTGATAGTGGACTCTTCCACTGGGACTGTAGGAACGAAACGGTATTTTGCAATGCAAAACTTTTCCTTCTTTATGAGATAGAGCAAAGCTATAACAAACTGCCTTTCAATGGGTTTTTTTTTTTGTTAAGTTCTAGGGGAAAAGAATTTTTAATAGACTCTTCCACGAATGATATAGAAAATTTACAATATTTTGATGTTTTTATAAAAGAACTGTCAAAAATTATTAATGGGTTGTCCACGCTGCTATATTCATGAATAGTCTTATTCATTCACGGAGTATAGTTTTGCTGCCAGTAAATTTAGATGGTATGAGATTTTTTTGCTCTTGAATAGGATGTAATATCATCTTTAACCTCCTCTTTTGGAGTAACTAGCAACTGCATCTCTCAGAATTAATATAAATCCAGTTTATCGTTTTCATCAGGTTCCATAAAACTAAAATAGCTTTTCAAACTGAGTAAATTTATCATAGGGCTCCGCAAAAGTATTCTTTAATATAGAGAGGGATGTTTAAGGCGGTGAGCTGGCAGCATCGTTAGCACGTTGTGGAAAATATTTAGCGGCATTTCGTCCGTCTTTAGGTTCTGAATTTAAATTCTGCTGAGGTCGACTTTACCTTTCATCCTTTCGGAGTCGATGAAATAAGTACCAGTCGATCACTGGGGTCGATGTAATCGATTTACGCCCCTTCCCCGAAATTGCTGACCTTTCTGCCAAAATTTGAAACCAATAATAGATAGGATGGTTGATATTGATGACATAGTTGATTACTGTAACTTCTGAATTGTGAAAATTGTATCCCGTAATTTCAATGAGTCAATATGCAATGATAGATGTATTTTATACTTCATGAGTTGACGACCAACGGAATTGTTTATTCACTTTTTATAAATGACGAGATATCCTGCCACAGACCAGTATGTATGTACATGTATTCTCTCAATCTCACATAATTCTACTGTCGTTAGTTATTAAGACAAGAATAGAATTTTCCCTATTTATCTGCAGTCAGTCATCGCTTTGGCATATATCTTGTTAAGCTTTCTCCATACTGGTCTGTTTTTCATTTGAGTTTGCCATTTACATTCCTTTCCACTTCATATCCCTTCTTGCAGTATCTTTGAATCTCAGTCTAGATCTTCCGTGCTTTCTTTTCCCCTGACATAGTTGGGAGTAAGGGAGTTGTCTGGGAGTCTGCTACTGTCCCGACCAACGTAAATGTCTATCAATGAGGATTTCCATTATTGGCGGCAGACCAGCACGCCGAAGGAGCCCTTCATTTCTGACCTTGTAATAATCTGTCGCAGCTGTCTCGTCATATATGCATGTAACTTGTTTATTTGAGCTTTATAGACAGTTCAGCTTTCAATGCCATAAAGACAAAAATAGAATCTCCCCTATACGCTATGTTAAAAAAAAATAACGGATGGTAACTCACTGGAAACTTTTCGTCTCGTCACAAGTCTACTTCATCATGACTGCCCTAGAGTTAAAAAAGCCATCAGCAAAAACACCAACTATGCCCTCTACATAATTGCTCAACAGCAGGATTTATTAAATAATATAGACTTGATTACACTGTTGTCAAAAAGAAAACAAACTGGTTAGTCACTTGATAGAAAGCTTTTGATCTACTTCATTGAAAATGCTCTGGGGTTAAAAAATTCAAGTGCCAGCGTGTGGAATCTCTTTATAGTTGACCAATCTGCGAAGAAGAGAAAGAAACCATATTTCTCTCAAACCACATCCTGCCAACTGTCTAAAAACATAACCGATTTACGTAGAGGAACATAGTTTGATCTATTACTACAATAGCTGAATGTAGTAGTATCTGAACTGCTGAAAAAGGGGACACAATTAAAGGCTATAAGACATTTAATCCGGCACTCTACAAATTTGGCTAACATGCCACATTTGTTAGTAAGACAAAAATAAATAAATAAATGTCTGGTTCGATTTTCTTTTTTTTTTTTTTTTTTTTTTAGCTGAAGGAATAAAAAAAATGTGTCTTCTTTAGAAATCAGTTATCTCTGAAAATTGTCAATATTGCGCTCACCCAAGAATATTTTCTTTCATTTTTGTTGCATACTTTGCCTATTTATTTCTTTGTTTTGTTTTTCGCTTTTGACAGAGATCATTTATACGCTTTTTATCATGGCAACAATGAAAAGAATTGTTGTCGTTGTTATTGCAGTCGTAGTTATTGTAGTTGTTGTAGTATATTGAACATTTTGTCGTCTGTTCAGTGGAAATGTATGAGTAAAAATGGAAACAATAATTAAGCTAAGATTTGACGTTGTCTTTGCTTTAGAATGTAATTTTCTTATTTTCTATTGGTGGAGGCAGAGAGGGTGAGACGAGAAGGTGAAGGAGAATTCGTGAAAAATAATAGGTTTTCTAGTGTGAGGGATTATGGTACGCACAATTTGTATTGAACTTGCTTTGAGACACAATAAGATGATCGGCGAGAACTGTCAATTCCATCTGGGTGAGGTGTTAACAGCATCACTGCAGAGTTTTAGAAAGTAATTTTCTAGTTGAGTGTTGACGTAATGGGACAAAGATGCTAATGAACAAAGGTCGGCCAGAAATCTTTATGAAACGGCGATGGAGAATCAACAATGACATTACGAATGAGATATCGTGCCGTGTCTTAAGGATCTCTCTCTCTCTCACTTTTATGCTCATATATATGCACATTCACTCTCTCTATCTCTCACATACTCACACCCATACACACTTTTATGCCCATACATATGCACACACTTTCTCTTACACACACACACACACACACACACACACACACACACTCTCTCTCTCTCTCCTTTCTACTCTCTCTCTCTCTCTCTCTGCTTCTCTCTTTCTCTTTTACACTCTCACATTCTTATATATACTCACACCGCTTCTCGATTTCTCCCACCCACTTCTCTCTCTCTCTCACATACATTCTTATGCTCATATATACTCGCAGTCTCTCTCTCTCTCTCTCTCTCTCTCTCTCTCAAATATATTCAGAAGTCCACATGCCAGCAAATATCCTTTCCCGGTTTTCTTTTACACTATTATTACCAAATCTAGAAGGGCGTGAAATCGGCTGGATTCGTAAAACAACAGGAAAAATACCTTGCGGTAATTTAGCCACATCTCCTTTACATTCTGAATTTGAATCCTATCAGAATCGACTTTGTACTTCATTTTCTCGGTAGTGACTAAAACCCTTCTTGGATTAGTGCGTCGGACAAAATACTCTGCAAAATACCCTGCAATATTTGTTTTTAGTTCTTTATATTCTGAGATCAAGTTCTAAGGCGGACGGTATCGACTAACCCCCCTCCCCTCAAAATTGCTCACTCTGTACCTAAATCGGAAACCAAGAAGCTGGGGAAACGTTAGCATGCTGGATAAAATGCTTATCGGTATTTTCTCCATCTTTACGTTCTGAGTTCAAATTCCACCGATGTCGACTTTGCCTTTCAACCTTTCAAGGTCGATGAAATAAGTACCAGTGAAGTACTAGGGGTCGACGTAATCGATGAGCCCCATTCCACGAAGTTTCAAACCTTCAAGAAGATCTATCCTCCACAGGACGGCCTGCGAGAGTCCTGTGCCGGCGCCACATAAAAAGCTCTCGTGAACCGCATCACGTAAAAGCGCTCGTGCTAGTGCCACGTAAAAAACATCCAGCACACACTGTAAATTAGCTGGTGTTAGGAAGGACATCCAGCCGTAGAAACCAAGCCAAATCAGACTGGAGCCTGGTGCAGCTTTCCAGCTTGCCAGTTCTGGTCAAGCCATCCAACCCATACCTGAATGGAAAACGGACATTAAAAGAGGGGGAGAATGTACTTATAGCACTGTGTAACACGATTTTTATTTCCTATTTGCTTACCCCTAGAAAGTATGAAAAACGGCTATTTCCTTCAAACTTTGCTTTTGTTACATTTATTCTCAACACATGGCTATGATGCTCCCCTACTGCTCCTGCTCATGATCAGAGATGCACATTTTGTCAGTCACTAAGGGACATGTTCAAGTGCTTAAGGTCAAGCAACTGACAAGGAAATTTGTGGCACTGAGCTAAATATTTGCTATTACGATATTTCTGCTTCAGTAACTCATCACTGAATCTGTCTGAAATGTAATGGAAAATAATTCAGTTTCAAAACATTGATGTCTAGGTCACAAAAACAAAGTTTGAAAGGAATAGTAGTCATTTCCTTTGACTTCTAGATTGAAACAAATAGTAAATAACACTTACTGACCAAAGTCAAAACAAATTAAAATTTTGTTACACAGTGTAATAGTAGGAGACATCGTCATCGCCGTCGCTGCCGCTTCTTCATTCTCAATGTTTGGAATTTTACCGCAATTTATTTAGCAAAGAAGTTTTCTTTGTTTTTTTCGATTATTTTCAAACAATGGATTTCTAGGATCTTCAGATTACTTCGGAATAGGTATTTACTTAATTTCAAAATTTGTTTCATTTGTTACGTTTTAAAGATACCCTTTTCTTATGGGCTTGCATTGAGAGATAGTAACCACAGACACAGTGGCACTGTTCAAGTTCCTAAGAATGGCAGATCAAATAAAAGGAAAATCAACAACAGTGAATTACCTGGCACCGTAAACGTTCAGGCTTCAACAATTGAATGGAGCCATATTGTTTTAAGATATCATTAACCATGACTGTAGTTTGTGACCAGTATAACAAACCGAATGGAGTCACATGATGTAAACAGCTCCTGGAAAAGAACAACTATAGTGGAGTATGTTACAGAGAACCAGGTCTCTTTGCTTTTAGGATATACAGAGGAATTGGCAAGAAGGGAAAGATCAACGATAACCTAATTTAAGGTATATCGTAGTGGATAACGAAGCATTTAATATGGTGATTGTTGGAGTATATTCAATATATTAAATGCTTCGTACAAGGCACTCTCCTCTCAAAGAAAAATAGACTTTTAGTAAAGTCTATACATGTGATTTATACATGTTTGAGGGATTCTACTTCAGAGAATGTAAGGCCCTCCACAGCTTGGTTAACCACAAAAATATTCACGGACACTTTTGAATGTATCAATTTCTAGTAAATGAGTAAAAAGCGGTTGAAATGGCAAAAACTTAAAAAGAATACTGAAACCTTATATTTTGATTTTCTCCGGCTGGCTTGAATCGAAAAAAGATACTTTAACTATTTGTTTGTTGTACGGTAAAATTTCTGAACAGGAAAAAAAAATCTGGTTTGCTTATTTTTTTTTTTT